>JAANDH010000561.1:135915-176034 GCA_011799765.1 Nymphaea thermarum
TATATATATATATATATATATATATATATATATATATATATATATATATATATATATATATATATATATATATATATATATATATATAAGTGAATTTAATGAAGAGAACAATATAGCATGTAGGCCATTTTTCAATAGTATATGCATATTGTGATGAGAAACAATTAAAGAGAAAACTTGCCTCACAATTACTTACCCTGCTAAACAAATCGGGCTCATAAGCAACTAAAAATTAAAGATGTTGACTCCCTAACTCGTGTAACTAGTTTTTTTTAATTTAATGTTTTGTTTCTTTTAATTTGTTTAACACGTTTAGCTGGTTTCCTTTAACTACTCAACTATGAGATAGAAAATCTACATAAAGAACACATATATTTTGCATCCCAATATCTCCTAAAGAAAAAAGTACCAACAAAAATTTCTCGTTTGTGGCACTTTTATGTAGTTGAGCTGGCTTGAGTTGAAACTGAGTCAAGTTTCGACTCATTTAACATTTCAAGTATAAATTTAAACTCGAGCTCGACTCATTCATGAACAAGTCAAGCTCTAGGTTGAGAAAACATTAGTTTTCTGTCTGTCTCAAACATTATGGCAGTGTTTGATAGACTCAGATATTAGATCGGAAACTGCATTAAAAGGTATACATTTTAAGATCTTTTGCTTCAACAAATTGAGGACCTCAGGGGCGGAGCCAAGATTCTTTCTAGGGTCGGGCCAAGAGGAGCGACGGGTTGTGCCAAAGTAAAAAAAATTGATTTTTTCAATATAATTTTTTTTCCTGCGCTCACCCGCCCCTCCCCCCCCTGCTTAGTAGCATGGATCTTAAATCCACATCACAAATTAAAAAAACCATGATTTAAGATTAGATGGGGCAGGTGTTCGACCTTAAATCCATGAACATGAGATACTCGTGATTTTATACGACCACGTATCTAAGATTCATTGTGAAACAAACACACCCTATCGAAACCGCAATCCTGCATACTTTTCAAGCTGATCTTCTCATTCGCGACATTTTTCCACATGGCCTGCAATAATCAAGCATACTTTTCAAACTGATCTTCTCATTCAGGAAAAATCTTCCACATGCCCATGACTTCATAGATACTCACCAGTCCCACAAGAATCTTCAAACCCAAGATCCGATCCAGGATCCAAAAAGGTGAGATGCCCATATCACTTTTCCGGCAGCAACATGAAATGTGGGCCGAGTTTATGTCACCCACATGGTGCATGACGCAACCAGTTTGAAAAATGGCCTGCCAATAGGCTTGCATTAAGATCCATCATTCTCTCTTTTGGAGAAAGAAGGCAAAAGATACCAAACAACTTTTTCTAGATCCATTCATTCCTTTTTGGAGGATTCCATCCAAGCAGGAAAATTTGTGATCGGTTTGGACCTTTGCCGGTTTCCGGCCGACCCCAAGATCTGCTTGTTCGTCAAACTGGAATTGGCTGGAAAGTTCCCAAGAATATCTCTGTTTTTTTTTTTTTTTTTCTTTTAGGGTGAGTGGTTCATCCCACCGCCCTAAGAGAGGCCACCGGCTCCCCCCCGTCCCCCTCCTCCCTGGGTTTCGAGCTTACTTTGGGCCCTTTTACGGGCCAGGAGCTGAAGCGAATCTGGAGCGGGCACAAGACGCTCAAAAGACTTGATCCCAAGTTCTTAGCGGACGGATATGTCTGTTAAAGCATTCATACATTCAATAATTGGTACTACCATATATCTATGTCGCTTATATGTGGATTACGGCAGTAAGAGATTGGTAAAAGGACATGTCAACTTTATATATGGGAAATTTGTAAGGATCAAGCAAATATTATTTTTTAAATGATACAGTACTCTTGTTTTTTAGTGGGGAAATATAGAGTTGATCACCTAGCTTTTGAGTTATACATAATATAAATAGGCACAAGATTTAGAGAAATTATTTGCGACTAATTGCACACCTTTTTTTTTTTTTTTTCAAATATGTATAACCATCCTCGCAGCGGTAGTATTACCTTGGATGATAAGACCGTCGATAATTTTCTCAAGATAATTTTACCAATGGTAATATTTTCAACCCATCAAACACTACCTAGTATAGGAAAGTTAGTGCTCTCCCGAGTAACTTTCTTTCACAAGTGTATCACCAATTTTCTTCCAAAAAAGTACAAATAAGCAGCTTATGAGTAAACATGGGCGACCATGCTGCCGGGGGTACCCTGTACCTGGCCTGGCCCAGTATGGGACCGAGCTCGAAAAAACCGGCTTTAACTCGATAGGCTGGTCTGATAATATTTAAATAATAATATGTTCAACCCATCAAACACTGCCTAGTACAGGAAATTTAGAGCTGCTCAAGTAAATTTCTTTTACATGTATCACCACTTCTCTTTCAAAAAAGTACAAATAAGCAGCTTATGAGTAAACATGGGCAGCCGGGCTGCAGCTTATGAGTAAACATGAGGGGCCAGGCTGCCGGGGGTACCCTATAACCGGCCCGGCTTAGTACGGGACCGAGCTTGAAAAACCGGCTTTAACCCGATAGGCTGGTCTGATAATATTTAAATAATATTTTTTATTAATAATATATATTTTATTATCACAAATATATTTTATATTTTAAAAATAATTTTTATTGTAATTGGGTTGGGCCAGGGCCAAGTCGGGCTCGGGTTCCGAGCATCAAACCCAAGCCCGGGTTTCAAGCATCGGGGTCAGGTTTCGAGCAACAGACCCGAGCCTGGGCCGGGGCCAAGGCCTGAGTTTCGGACATCGGGCTGGCCCGATGCCCAGGCCTGCTTACGAGAGAAATAATGATCAAATAGCCACATACTTTTCTTTAAAAGTGTTGAAACTATCCATCCAAGCGCTCGAAGAATTTATTTGCCTACTTTGGTTTTTTTTTTCTGTTCATTAATTATGTGAAATCATTCATACCTGGAGAGACATTGTTGCTAACCTGGTGCGAAAATTTTCAAAACTAGTGCCTCTCTTTGGGGTTTATGTTTGCTTTGATTGACGCCCATGAAAATCGAACCAGCAACCGACTTTAATACTTCAAGCGCTTGCTTGCACAACCAATTCTGCCAAAACCCTTGAGTATGTTTGAATAACATTCTAAAACTGTGTTTGGAAGACAAAAACTTGTTTTGCTTCCTGAATGGAGTTTTTAGAGTATTTGGGTGACATCAAAATCAGGTTTTCTCAAAATAAAGTTTTGAGAAAACCTGGTTTTCAAAAGAGATTGAATAACCCTCCCATGTTATTTAAAAAAAAAAGTGTTCTAGATAAATGACTAAAAAAATCTTTCATAAAATAAAATTTTCAAAAATAGGTTCTTATGTGTCATCTAAACATAGCTTTGCAATTGATTTTATTTACAATAGTGTCTAGCCCAAGCCCATTTCAACAACAAACAAGGACAAGGTTATGAATGAAAAATGAAAAACAATCAGAGGGCTTTCTTGGAAGAGAGAAAGGGAATGCCTTTTGTTTTTATTGACTCACCCACGAAGCCGCATTCGTCGTCTCTTTGTTGCAGACACAACAAAGGACAAACGAGGAAAAATTTATTTCCCACAAATTTAAAAAAAGGGTCGACTTTTTGTTATTTTCTTAAAAACGGCTAGAACTTTGAAGAAACTATCAGAAGAGCTTCCAGTGATTTTTCCTTAACTTGCCAAAACATTGGGGATGATGGTGATAGATAGTAATACTGAACCAAATTAAAGCTAATGTTTTAGTATTCTTTAAATTAACCGAAATTTACTTTGTCTTCTTCTTTTATTGGAAAGCATTGGGTGTTTTCTGGCATGTCTGTGTGAAGCATATTAATAAAAAGGAGGAGAATTTCAGATATTTTATAAAAAAACATTTTTCTCTTTCCTTTTTCCCTTTTTTTATTGGAAGTGGGTCTCCTTTCTTTTATATATATATATATAATATATATAAGAGCATGTTGACAATTTTAAGCCCTAAACATGCACCCACTTATTTGTTAGTTTAATTAAAAAATGTAGCTCTAGTTAAAAAGTAGAACTAGTATTTGTTTTGACATTGTAGTATTGTACCTGTAAGGATGAAGTACATAAACTCCTTAACGACTCACCCTCTACTAAAAAAGCTAAAAGGATAACTTTTTATGCAATTATGAACAAAAGATAACTTTGAAAATGTAAATTTTTCATATATGTATGTAAGTGAGTGAACGATTGGCTTTGGTTATCTGGCATCTAAAGCATATAAATAGTTGATAGAAAAATGTGTAAATAATATTAAATGATAAAAATATCCATTACTTTTTTTCTTTATTTTTTTTTCTTAAAGGTCTATATGCAAATTAAACTTCAAATCATCTTTTTCACCAAGAAATCTTGAAGCATTAGATTTTCAAAAGAAAAATTTGGATCTTATATTCATACTCTTCTAACCAAGAGGCTTTCTTACAACCACGAATGTGCTAGCTCCAGATCAAACAAATGAAATGAGAATCCGATTCATATTTGGTATAACTTGCAAATACTTTTCCTCATAGTTCCACCCATATGCCTCCCTTTTCAATCTCTTAAGGGGCCGTTTGATGGCCTGGAAAAAAATTTTTGGAAATATATTGCTGGAAATATAGGAAATGGAAAAATTGAATGAGAAAAATTTTTCCGATTCCAATTATGGTGTGTGTGTGATGACTCAGAAATATATTTCCAATTCTATATTTCTAAGTTTGATAGTACATAAATATATTTCCAGAAATTTAATTCTTAGTTTAATAATAAGGAAACATTTATCCAGATTTATAAAAATATGGCAACAACATGGTTATGCATGTATGGACGTATAAATCGGGTATAATCGCCCACACAATCGATTAGAACAATTCAAAGATGAATGCTGCTTATTAGATTTTGAAAGATAGCACTGAGCAAGTTTCCAATTGAGAAAGAAATAACAAATTCCTACCATATTGGAAGCAGCTTAGGAACCTAGGTATACAACTACAGGAATAAGCAAGAAAGGTTTTGTGGAAGCCAAAGAAATACATATTTACCTCGACGGCAACCATTCAGAGTGAAAGTTCCATTGATCATGCATCAAACTGATCAAGGGCGAGATAACTACAACAACTTTACTGGTAAGTAAAGCAGGAAGCTGGAAGCAAAGATATTTTCCTGCATATATGGCCACTTCGTTAGAACAACTGAAACACCCTTGAAACTAATATCAAGAAAAGCCAAGACATATTAATAGCTGTTATTTTCGCCATTGAAAACATAGAAAATAATAATAGTGGTGAATGTTCCATGTATCATATAGCAATGAAAAGCAAAGCAGAGATAAACAATTTCATGCATCATGTAGCAATGAGCGATCCAACAGTTCCCATTAATTTGCAAGGTTGCAAATGGTTACCCGTTCCAGTCCTGTTGCATTCAACGTGACTATTTCAAAAAGTGGAGAAACTATCAAGCTAGTCAGGCACGGATGCCTTCAAAAATAGCATGCTCTGGACAACTCTAAATGGAAAAAAAGACTGCTACAACAAAATTGCATTGGAAACGAAAAATTCAAGCCCACGCCAGGGCTTATTAGAATTGCATCTTCAATTTTCTTTTCACACAGAAGAGTTGAGCTTCTGGATTTCAGAAATCGTCACCAGAAGGTCGATGTTTCTAAAGCAGCTGTAGATGCCAATAAAACACCGGTATAAACCTATTAACAATTTACAAATTCGAGCAATCGAGCCATCAACCATTCACCTGGTTGCAGAAAGCAAAAAAATAAGCCAGATGACCCATCATCGAACTGAAATAGACGATCAAAGACAACCAAATTCAACATGAAACGACAATAGCATAGCCATTAGCAGGTGCCAAGCTGAAGCACAAACACCAGACCAAGAACAATGAGAAGCTGTCGATAACCCAAGGACCGCTTACAGAAACCGCAGATTGAAAGGCAGACTAGGACATATAGAACTTAGAACAGGCAACCAATCTAATCAGAAGCTGAATTGGGCAGCGATGCCATGATATGCAAATCTCACGCATTGCAATTTTATATCAAACAGAACACCAACAATCGAGATGCAAACAGGAAATATATAGCGAAATGATGGACAAAAAAATCAATAATAACGATAATGAGGAAAACTGAGGTCCAACATAACGTTCGCCCTCTCTTCCCAGTTCAGCTTCCGGCGATCGCCTCTCGGTGGTGGGGCCGTGGAAACGCGAAACGGAGTCCTTCTCTTGATGGAGGTCGTCATGAATTACAGAAATCGACGGATAAGGATCAATATTGTTAGCAGTGAGAATAGAGGATGGAGAGGCCATTAGAATGCGGTCTAAGGCGTCATCGAGACGAGGACCCACAACTTCAATGGCGTCGATGGCGGTCTGTAGATCGAACCCCATCTCCACCAGTTGAGCAAGAACATGATCAGCCGATTCATCCTCGCTCCTATCCCCCATTCTCCCTCTCCCTCTCCCTCTCGACTCGAATTTGAGTGGTTCGCCAGTTTCCCTCCCAATATACCCCGCCAAGAATGCCCTTACGCCGGTTCTCTCTGACGGCAAGGAAAAGAGACGGTGAGTTAATCTGGCGATCTCTCGAGTCCTCTTTATCTTCTCCCTCTGTCTCGATTCCAACGGATGGGGAAAGAAAGGGAGAGGCGAAGACGAAGAGGCTGCGCAGATTGCTTCAGCGGATTAAAAAGGGCTCCATTGAAAAGGCCAACTTAGAGAGGGGAACAAGAGAGAGAATGAGAGAGGGAGAGAGAGACACACACTACCTTGCGAGAGAGAGAGGAACGGGAGGCTCGCGGCTGCACTGTTCGGGTGGAGTGGAGGGAGCGGCTGTGGGACGACGCCGCTGAAGAGGGAGCGCCTGTGAGACGATGAGAAAGAAGAGGGAGCGGCTGCGGCACAGGAAGGAAGAGAAGGAAGACGCGAAGAGGGAGCGCTCGCCTGCCCCAACGGGCAAAAATTTTTTTCCGGAAAAATATCTCCGTCTCTCCAGACGGAGAAATTTTTCCGGAAAAAATTTCCGGAATTCGACCTACGGTCGAAATTTTTTTTCCGCGTTTGATGCGCCGGAAAAATTTTGAATTTTTTGAATTTTTTTTCCAAGTGAATAGTGCTTTTCCGGCGCATCAAACGCCCCCTAAAAAAAAAAAAAAAAAAAAATCTAAAAATCTAGGAATATTTTTTTTTTTTTTTTTTCAGCTGTTAGTAGCGGCTCTTCTAACAATTTGAAGCTCTTCTATTTACTCTCCCCTTCTGTAACATATTGTGGCATATTTTTCCCTTAGGCCTTTGCTTCGGTGAGTACTTACTCATTGCCTTTGTTCTTTAACAATCCTTCTCCCTTCTTGCCATTAACAAACAAAACCAACCAGATTCTAAAATATTGAGAACAGGTTATATGTTCCATCAACATAATATATCATGCTCTCTTAAAAATATAATCGGGCAAGTCAGACCTGCAAATCTTGCTTCTCATATAAATGCCTTTCATCAGTATAGAGCTAGCAGAGACATAGAGCAGTTACTAGTTAGTCAGAGTGAACGCATGTGGCGGCGGGAAAGCGTGTCGCTGTTTAGTCTCATGGCGGGGCTCTGAAGGCCTTTGAGAGGGCCACGATGATGGTGGTAGAGCAGGGAGCGCCTAATCTGGAGCAGACGTCAGGGGTTCGCTTTGGGCAGATGTCGATGAAAGGAGGGGAAGCGTCGGGTGTAGCGGTTCGGGGTAATGGAGGTCGTATGGCGCAGAGAGGTAACTCTCTGAAATCTTGGGCGGACTTGTTAGTTGGGGCTTCGAGTGAGATGGAGGACGAGCGTCCGCCGGTGGCGGCATCTTGGGCGGACGGAAAACCAAGGGTCTGGATTTCTGAAGATGACTTGGATGGGCTAAGAAGCCATTCGAATGGTCAGCGGTGGGGGTTTTTGTCCGAGGTGAATCAAGAGGAAGCATGGACTTCGGTTATGTGATGGGTGGCTTGAAAAAGCTATGGCGGACGGTGAAGAACCCCCGGTTTTCCCTTTCTAGGGAGAGGGTCGTTTCTTGTCCGAGTGGATTCCTCAGACGAACCTGAAGTGGTGCTAAGGGAAGGTGCGTAGAAGCTGGGCGGCAGCGTTCTGGTTGCCAGCCGATGGAATCCGGGAATGAAACTCAGCATTGAAGATTCGATTCGTCTCCTCCATTTGGATCAGACTTCCGAACTTCCCTCCACTGCTGTGGAGCTCAAGAATCTTTGAGGGGATCGCTCGCTCGCTCAGAGGGGAATTGCTGGAAGTCGACAACCTTACCAAGTCAATGTTAAAGGTCAGTTTCCCGCCGCGTCTCAGGCTCAGCGTTCCTTTGAATTTCTTTTCCAAGTCCCAAGTCTGTTGTAGAAGTTTTTGTGGGAGAAGGTTATTATTCTCTGCGACAGGAGCTCATATTTGAGGAGAGGCTGAAGTTCTGTGCGTTGTGTTAATCCAATGCGCACTATACAGACAACTGCAAGATCAATGAAACTTTTCAACATCTCCAGATGTGGCCCCCAAACCTCGACTGGTAGAGCGTCGGCAAGAAGTTACAGTCCTCAAAAGAGGGGGATGTTTTTCTAATCGAGGGCAGCAAGGGGCGAGGGGAGCTGACGAGACTTTAGAGTGATCTAAGCAGAGCTCCTTCATGTGATGCTTCTAATGATTCTCTCCGAGTGATGAATCTTCGAATCGTTGAGGATGAGGATAAGCTCTTCACAAAGGCGGTCAGGAGATTTTTTGCAGGTTCGACTGGGCAGCGGTTAGTGAAGATTGGAGTGAGGACCATTCCCTCGACTTCAAATTATAAGTTCCAGCGAGAACTACTTCCGACGACAATGCTTTATTTTTGGACGTGAAGAAAAGGCAAAGACAGCGTGCTGGCCGTGGTTATTTAGACACTTCAATTGTTGGGCACTTCGAGAGGGTAGTCGTGAGATCACGGCAGTATACGGCAACATTCAGTCTCGTGTGCAGCAGTTAAGACTGCAGCTTCAGTCGATCCAAAGCTGCATTCATTCAGAGCAGCCATGGGATGTTAATTTGGAGCGGGTGCTGAAAGGGAGGGGAGGATTGCGTAGTGTAATTCCTTTCATCTAACATCTTCTTCTTCTTTGTTTGTTTTTTTTCTGTCAACGTCCGTCTGAAACAACCTCTGTTCTTCTTTCATCTAATAAACATTGGTTTTTTGTGTGGTTTTGTTGGCTGATAAACACGCTTCTTCATGTTCCTTCAATCTTTGATCATATGAATATTAGGAGGTTACAGCAACAGACAATATTTGCCTCTCTGTTCCTGATAAAAAGTACACTGCATTATTTGAATATGCAACTGAACCAGGAAAAGGAAAAGTACCAAACCTTTTGGCAAAGTTCTTTCTGAATTATTTTGGTTCAAAACATGATTCTCTTTTGGTGCTTTACCAATAGCAAACATATTTACATGAACATATTTACATATTCCTGTGAACAGAAAAACACATACGACTGTGGTCTACCCTCTGCCCGGTCCATTTGAATATGCCCACCTGAAAGGTTCTACAATCAAGGCATTGCTGCCCTTGAATGAGTTTGCCTCTATCACATAGTAATCGGGTATGTGGTCTACCCTCTGCCCGGTGTTGATATTCACACACAAGTTGGTGATGGCTAGGGACTTTATCTTTTCCTTCTTCATTCGGTTCCCTCTTCTTCTTATTTTCGAGCAATACGTTGGGGATAACAAGAACGAAGTTGGCAGATGTAGGGCATCCCAAAAAATTCTGTCGTTCGTCTCCCCAAGCCCACAAGCCTTTCAGCCATGCACGTGTCCCTAATTCTGCCTTTGGACACATTGGCACCGTTACTTGCAACAATCGACAGGTTGGTCCTTCCCTTTTGATGGCTGATAAACACACGGCACCAAGGCCAACCTCCTTAGGTATCGACTTGGTTAGAGTGGAAAATGCCACGGAATTACAGAAATTGAAGTGTCCGAGCAATCAACTTTGCCATGGATAGGAAGACTGCCGCTGGCGATGTTTGATTTTGTGTATGCCCAGCCCGAGAAGGCAGTAGCAGGCCCAGAGTACTCCTGCCAAGGGAGTGGCCTAAAATTTAAATATTGCTAGAAGAAGAAGGTAAGTCTCTTTGTGTCTTTTTTGGAGCGAGGTGTTGCTGTCAATCTCAGATTGAACAGAAAGAAATTATCTCCTGTTCAGTGGCAAACAACAGTAATCAAAGAAAGACGAGAGATGAATATGGTCTTCTTCTTTATACTGCCTGTGCCGCTCCCAACCAACACCCGAACAGCAGCACTTGTCTTGCTGCTCCTATCCTGGCATTCCATTGTGCCTAGTTTATACCCATCGGAGTTGTTACTCCCAACTTTGTGACAACCTACTGCTAATCACCGCAACACTCAAACCAATCACTAATAGATGCAATGATGAAACATTAAATTATAGAGTTAGTGACAACCGCTTGCACATGGACTAGAATGAAAACGAACTGCACCTATGTAGACATGGTAACATCACAGATCCTTACTCCTTCAAATCTCCCTCCATGCAGCTCTTCTTCAGTTCATCAGGTTGGGCTGCGATGGAGCACTCTTTCATCATGGTTTCTTTGACACATAAATGAAATTGAACTGAAATTCAGCCCACAACATATGATCATCATCTTCATTAAAAAGTTGTCTTTGGCTTTGCAGCTTGTCGCATATTAGAAGACATGAGACGACACCAATGGAAACAAGTCGTTCTATTGTTATGTTATAGTTGTTATTATTTCATACGTCGTAGACAACGTCGACGACAACTTATGCATCGATCAATTGGACTATCTTATGAAGAAAGACAAAAAATTAGAGATCAAATTATATATAAATTAGATGATATGTGGACGGCTGAACCCGAAATATGGAAGCCACTAATAGAGGTAACTAATTTTCTTTTTAGCAATTTAATATTATTCTTTTATAATTTACTGTTTATGTTAAATATGAGCTTCTTTTTGACGTTATATTTTTTGGGTTTTTTTACAGGCAAATCCAACTGCAAAAAAGTGGATGACGACACCTGTTCCGAACTATGAGAAGCTGGTAAATTTATTTGGTAATGATAGAGCAACAGGAGAAGGATCGATGACAGCGAAAGAAAGGCGCAACCGAATGACTGTAGCGTGTGAGGGTACTAGCAACACAATCCAACTTATCGATGAAATGGTTTCGCAAAATCAAGCAGTATTAGAACCATTTATTAACCTAGGAGACGACTGTGAAGTCCAAGTGGAGCGCCCTACAGGTTCATTGTCAAAGCGTAAAAGGAGAAGAAGTGTAAATGAAGATGATATAAAAGAGATTGAAATAATGGAAAGAACGTTTGACAAAATTGCTAATGCAATTGGAAAAAGTGATGTCGTACCAGAGCCGGGACATGGATGTAAATATTCTAAAGAAGACATATTTCCAGCATTTGAAGTTATTGATCTTGAAGAAGAGTTACAAATTGATGCATATATTTATCTTACTGGTGATAAAGATAGGATGGAAACATTTTTTGCTTGTCCGTTGTCTAAGCGAAAGAATGTTTTACTTAAGTTGCTTAGCATTGCTGGAATTATGTAAGACATGAATGTTATTTTTTTTTTGCTATGTCATTTTTTTTGTCTTTAGACAACTATTTTCACTCTTTTTTATGTAAGTTTTTTATGACTATTGATGACTCTCTCATGATACATCTATAAGGGGCTTGTCTGACATGGTTTAACATCCAATTAATATCATTTGTGTTGATCATGTGTTGTTTGATATGAAGATGCAAGTATTTTATGTGCCTTACTCTTATGCTGTAATTTGGAAGTCGGATACGAATTAAGTAAATACGTAGGGAGACAACTCAGATTCAGATTTAATACAATGGAAGGGGCAAAACATCCAGTTCTCAACCCATTTGCTACGCTAAAGTGCCCACCGATATTTAATATTGGAAGCCCTTTCTTCTTGTTGGTTTGGTAACATTGACATCATTTGATGTCATTTAGAAACATGGCCACAAATATTTAAATGACATGGGTTTGTATGAGAACAAAAGGACAACATTTTGGCAACTTTTGAAATAACTAATCTTTAATCTTGGCAACTTTTAAAATAACTAATCTTTAATCTTTATTCTTTCAGCGAAAAATAACATAGGCAGCCAATTAATATCATTTGTGTTCGTTAGAGAAAATTTGGCTTTAATGAAAGAATCCTATACATTTTTGGAACTTTTATATATCTTAGGGTTTGCAGTAATTAGGTAAAAATGGGCCTGGACGTTGCTTACAGATTGCGAGGCAGCATCCCAGGTGGGGCCACGTTGGAGTTCAAACAAAAACATTTGGTAGCTTCTTTGCACAAGAAATTCTAAATGAGATTCTTCACACAAACTCAGTTTAATTTTCGCATTGAGATCTACCACATGTCAATCTACGGTAATGAAGTCGAACATATACACACATTTAGAGAGAGAGCAAGAGAGAGAGAGAGAGAGAGAGAGAGAGAGAGAGAGAGAGAGAGAGAGAGAGACGCATTGCATAAGCTGCAACCCTTCATTGGGAAACACACGAGCAAGGTAGGATGAGCATTATCGTGTCTTTTCTGAAGCCTTTCATTCTTTTAAACATTTTAAAAGTTAGGGGTATTATCGTAAAGTATTATAAATTATATCCTTTCTTTTCTTTTATGTAGTCCAAACAAACATGATTTTTAGTCTTTCCTTTCCTTTCTATCCAAACAAGCTTTTTAATGAACTCTTTCCTTTCCTTTCTCTTCCCTTTCTCTTCCCTTTCCTTTCCCTCCCTTTCCCTCCTACCAAACAGGGCCTAAAGGAAGAAGCTTCTTTATGGCGACAGAAAGCCAGGGTTAAATGGCTACAGAAGGGCGACATAAACACGTCCTATTTTAAAAAACGTGTTGACAAAAGGAGATGCAGGAACTATATTGACGAAATTAGAGTAGGTAACTCAACGTACAGTGGGCACAAGCAGGTTTTGGAAGCGAGTTCTGATTATGTCGAAGAGTTTTATGAGCTTTTCTGAGTTGCTGGCAGCAGTGTTGTACGTATCGTATGATACGTATCGTATCGTTTGAAAAATACGATACGATACACCCCCTGTATCGCAAATGGGGGTGTATCGTACCTGTATCGTACGATACGGTGCGATACGGGCTGATTTCTAAAAAGGGGATTTGAACTCCATTTTTTTGAGTTTTTTTATAAAAACTCACCCCTTCTTCATTTCTAATTTATAGATTGTACCGTTTTAAAGGGAAATCATTGATTTCCATTGTGAAATCATCGATTTCCATTGTGAAATCATCTATTAAACCATGGATTTGTGCATGGGTGGCTGATTCGGTGATTCCCATTGAGAGGAAATGGTTTTTTTTAAACCATGAAGATGAAGATGAAAAAGAATGATATTGTTAGGAATTTTGATGTCTATGAAGTATGAATGATGAACCATGAATGCTAAGTTTATAGCATTTAAGAAAATAATAAGTCTATCATTATCTAAAAGACTAAGTAACTAAACCATGTTTTCTATGAAGAGTTTATTATTTTTAATTTTTTCTGATTTTTTTAATGAATTTTTCGATTTCTTTTAATTTTTTCTGATTTATTATTATTATTTTTAAAAAATTTACGATACGGTTACGATACAGCGTATCTTAAAGCCCGACTGGTACGCCTTACGATACGCTTTTTACAACATTGGCTGGCAGACGTACCATGAGTCACCACAGGAGAATCTCGAGCTGTTGTCGTCTGTCTCTGATGCAGAAATCAAAGAGGTTGTGTTCAGTTGTGGTAGTGACAAAGCACCAGGGCCGGATGGTTTTTTTGACAGTTTCTTTATATCTTTTTGGGACACAGTCGGTCAGGATGTTTGTGATGCAGTGAAAGATTATTTTTAAGATCGGCAGACTTGTGCGGACGGTTAATGGGACATCCTTGGAGTTGTGTAGATGTTTGTGATGCAGTGAAGGCTACTTACAGATTCGAGGCTACAACATCCTTGGAGTTGTGCTTGCTAGCAGTTCTCTGTCTGCTACCTCCTTATTTTTCCTTCTCAGGAGTCTTTTGTATATTTCTAATGGTAATCCCCCTGCAGAGGTTGTGAAGCTTTTTCTTGATCCCTGTTTCAAGGAATCTCAGACGAAGTGGAGTGCAGTGTAACTGTGAGCGCCCTCTTATCTTTCTTCGTCTTTTTGTATAGATTCATTTTGGTAATAAATTTTGGGAAGATCCCCCAGGAGGTTGCCTATGTACAAAAATTTAGTTTTCTTATAAATAAAATCATAGTAAAGCTTAGGATTGTACTGTATTATTATTATTTTTTCTAAAGGTAGGGAGGCCTACTGCCGGCAGATTTGCATCGAGGAAAGCTTTTTTGAATTAGGTTTATGTTTTTTTTTCTTCCAAATGCTTCGAGTGGGGGCATAGTGTAACTGATCGGGCTGACAGGTTAATGAAAGTCTGGTCGTCAATTAGATTTTTGTGGGCATTACTCTTCTAACTTGTAAATGGTAGATGCATGACACTTTAATTGACAATTGTTTCGCTCACCGCTCGAGTCTCAAAATAAGCTTACGTTGAGGTGAGGTGCAGAGGAGAAAAAAAAAAGGAACAAGGAAAAGAAAAGCAGGGGTATTTCTACCTCCCTCTGCTGGAAGTAACGAACATAAAAAGTTAACCGTGATTAGAATCAATGAAATTAAAAGGTGATCAGATTGCAGTCATTAACCAGCTAACTATGCCAAAAAGATTATGTCTACTTTCATTTAGAGCCATGTAGTAAAGATCGGCCCAAAATGGGCAGATTTCTATCCATTAATCTGCGGCAAGTCATGATTGTCCAATAAAAACGAGACAAGTGTCATATAATTTTTATTATTTTTAAATATTTATAAAATGTTACTATAATTGTTTATAAATTTCACTATTTTTAATGCATATAATAATATGCGTTCCTAATACATAACTGTTCAGCTTAGCCACTCGATATGAGGACCCTTTGGTATTCAAATCACTTTTAAGATTAAAAGATACGTAAGTGTTAAAAAGCTCACAGTTTCCCACCGAAATTGTTGAAAAAGCAGTCAAAAAAGAAAGCAAGGCAAGAATGAATGACAACCATAGTCACGAGACCGAACCTTGCAGTTGATCTGGTGCTGAGTAATGACTAGAAGTGGCAGTTAAAATTTAAGACAAAGCTGTGAATCTCGTGTTTGTCTCTCAAAGCTTAGCCGTCAAGTTTAGACTCGTATTACTTGTCTAATCGAGTTTTGAGCGAAGCTTCAGTCGCTCAAACTGTGTTCTTTCTTAAATTTCCGACAATAAGTCCCGGATAATTAATACTGGATTCATTAGTATCTCACATGAACCTTTAAACCAGTCTGAGTTCAAAAATTTCAGCTATGCATGAAACATCAAACAGTTGCATTTGGTTGCTTGGACCCCTAACCCAAATCGGTTAATTTCTACTAATAAAGATTTTGATTATGCTCACAGTTATATAAGTATCATTTCGCTTGTTATATGTGTCATATTGATGCATGAAATTTCATGTCACACTAGTGCATGAAATTTTGTGTGCACTATGGTTAATGACAAAAGTACCTCTCGTTCACACATAAAAGATAAGTTTTTTCGGTAAGATAAAAATAAAAATAAAAAAAGCAAAACGACTACAAAGAACATGTTTTTTTTGAATGACAAAAACGTCTCCCTCTTTTATGCACGCATAACGGCACATGCAACCTTTACTAGTTTTATGAGAGCCCGCCTACTTACATCCTCTCTTTCGACTTGGGAGAAGTTTGACTACTTGGGATTTGAAATCCATGAATCTCATGTGGATCTGACATGACATGCTTTTGCTGACATTACCAAAGATGCATGGTAAAATTCATAGTTCATCAAACTAAGAATGTTAAGGCAGATCTATGACCCTATTTTAAAATCTTTATTTCACATTTTTGTATTAAAAAAAGTCGGATTTAAGAACTGATGGGAGAATGGTCTGACCTTAAATGCAGGGTTTTTAAATCCGTGAGATTTTCGATCAAGGGCAATTAAATGCCCACTTATGGTCTTAAGGCTAACCCCAGAGTCACCAGAACATAGCTTAAGTTTGTAGGGGACTGCATTGAGTGAAAACATTTTAAACTCTTAAGGAACACCAATATATAAATGAACAAATTTAGTGATACCGTGTAGGCTACTGCCCACACATGCCGATCGAACTAGCTCGACCAAGAGCATAAATTGGACCAAATCAAGCATTGTTTGATCTTGATCTTGATATTTTTTTTTCCTGGTTCCTTCTCTCAATGCACTTGCTCAGCAAAATGAAGCAGTACAGTTCTAATTCGATGTTTATAAAATATTCAATGTATTTCGTGGATCTCCCTAGTTGGTAGTAAATTAATGAGACGGAAAAAAGATTGAACAAAAAAAATAATGCTTTTTTTCTTTTATAAAAAGATTGCTTTAAGAGTTCATTTCATGATTATGTGAACTAATAAAAACATAGAAATACATATAAACGAAGTGAACATATTGATTTCATATGTTAATTAACAAACTCGTGCTTTCAACCTTTGCTGGTCTTCTTGATAAACTAGCTGATCCAAGACGAGCTTTTGTTAAGCTGAACCATCTTGGATCTAAGATTTGAGGCTATCAAATGCAACCTAAGAAGACTAGACCGATCAGGCTATGTGTTCAATTATGGCACTGAAGAAATACCGGGTAACTTGTGCATCATTTGAAGCAAATCAAGATGAATCCATCTATATTATGGACACCAAGTTCTTATTTCATGAAACATGGTGTGATTATGGATATTATTTTTAGATCCAAGTATTAGATGCTAGATATAATCATAATGTTTGTTGCCAAAAATAAATAAATAAAAATAAAATAGCCTTTGTATTCCTGAAAAATGTGTTGCAAGAGTGTGTTCCAAACACCCAGTGTTGTTGTTATAAATGCTAATGGCTATATACCTTAGAACAATTGTTCCAGACTTCAGGGGATGCCTCAGAAGAAGTTCTTTAACAATCTCCTTGTGAAGAGCCAAATTTTCTTTCAGTGTTGATTTCCAAGAACTAATTTTCCTAGGAAAGGTACATCATACTCGGAAAAAACACCACACCAGCATATTCACCCACATACTCTTTTAGGGCTGAGAAAAATAAGTGGTAATCAGTTCCTTAACCCAACTTCAGAAAAGTTCTTCCAATGTCCTAACTAGAAAAGTTTTACGTAGATCATAAATTATTTTTTGTTCTTTTGCTCTTGGTTGGTTGAGCTGGCTGTCATGTAATCATCATGTCATCTGTTCGATTCCTGTAAATGCTATTTTCGCGAACTGAGGATGGTGGCATGGCGCTACTGCCACCCAAGTCCCGAAGCAGGGTCTGAACCTGCAATGGTGGCGATACTGTCACCTAACTCCCCAAACAGGCTCTCAACCGGAAGGTATAAACAAAATGTGAATCTCCTATTAAGTTTATACACAATAATTTAATATGAATCATGATTTAGGTTAAGTTATTAAAAAAAATCTTTTCTACTATCAAAATTTTGATGTTACAAGAGCCTTTTATTTTTCAACTATGAAAGAAACATTATCAAAGTAAAAAAAAAAATGTCTAACTTAATAAATCACCAATTTATTTTTAAGATCATATCTATAAGGTTACATTGCAAAAGAAACTTTACTAATTAATTTAAATGGGTCATGTTTTTGTCCTTTGCACAAGCGGCTTAATTTGTACCAATATATATATATATATATATATATATATATATATATATATATATATATATATATATATATATATATATATATATATAGAGAGAGAGAGAGAGAGAGAGAGAGAGAGAGAGAGAGAGAGAGAGAGAGAGATAGAAAGAGAAAAGTTGAAATCCTTTGGCTATTGGTCTGGATGTTTCATACAGGTAGCTAGCCAAATAAAATGGGCTATGTTTGGGAGACCGGCAGATGGACAGTGGATTTATATATGAAATGGCAATTTTTAGTGCTGGTAGGTAAGTGTGGGCAAGGGGTCGGGTACTCAATGAGTAGTTGGGTATTGGGTTCATAGTGGGTCAGGTTTGGGCTGGTTATTTGACATTCGAGCCGGCCTAACATGTCAGACCGAGGTAGCTCGAGTCTGGTATTGGTGGCCCGACTCCGCCTGATATATGTATTTAAAGCTCATCACTTCACATTTTTTTGCTCTCTCGCTCCCTCTCCTTTTCACTTTCTCAAAAAACACACATACACACACAAACACACATGATGTTGTGAGCAAGGTCAGAACAAACTTTTGGTCCGTTACTAGTGGTTCCCTTAGAAACTTTTGGTGGGTCGTCAATAGCTCTCTTAAGAACTCTTGATACATCACCAAGTGTTTTTGAGATATTAAAAAATGAAACATTAACAGCTGCTGGTAAGGTCTTCGGGCCAGTCCGAGCTTGGCTTTGTCGAGCCTTGGCCAGCCGGGCTCGGTCCAATGCCCAACCTTATTAGTAGGTGGAAGATTGCAACACACTGGATATAATTAAAAAAAAAAAAAATCATACTGGCCGATACTTATTTTTCAAAAATTATGTAGGGGTTAAACTCGCATGGATGAATTTAATATATTTAAATGTAAGGGGGGGCGACGGCCCCTACGGGACCCCTTGGCTCCTTTCTTTGAAGATGAGGCATTGGGTACATGCTGATTTTCTTTGACATCTATGTTTTCCAAGATTTTGCCTGGATCCTCGCCGAGAAACCAGCAGTTTCCCCTCCTGCATGTGACTGACTCTTCCTTCTGTACTCATTAGCTGACTTGCGTCTTCCCCATGAGGACGGCATATTCCCCTTTTTGATTCCCTTCCTCTTCTTTCATGCTTACTTCTCAAATCTCCCACACCAACACACACATATACATGCATGGGCATGAGCATGCACCCAATTTCACATACCCTTAATTCACATACAGCATATTCCTTGGCCTAATAATATGCTGCTGCTCTGGCTTTTAGAGAGAGAGAGAGAGAGAGAGAGAGAGAGAGAGAGAGGGAGGGAGGTGGGAGATAAGACCCATTTACTTAGCCTCCAATGGCACCTCTCTACCCAAAGCAAGTGCCATTAGAACATAGCATCTTCGAACAAGGACACACCCACAATGCGCCAACCTACCTGCTCAGTTACGCTACACATCAGTTGTCTAGACATTCTTCTGCACAAGGGGCACCACAGAATTCGGTGATGCGGAGGTGTCCTTGAAGTCCATGTTGTTACGCTCCTCCCAAATGCACCACCAAGAGAATATAAGCCGGAGATAGAGATAGAAAGAGAGAGAGAAAGGGGGGGTTAATATTATAAGAATATGCCCCTAAAAAATAAAGCAGGTTTATGGAACACTTGTAGCCATGTTTTATAACTTCTTTTTCACAATTAACCCACTTTAGACCATTTGTTATTTTTTACCCTGTAGAATCTGTATTTATTGTGTTTTCACGGATAGAGATATTTGTTTTGATTCTTTTATTTGTGTGCATACTTGTGTATGCTAAGCACGCATGAACATTGGTGTTCATTATAAAA
The DNA here is from genome assembly GCA_011799765.1 of Nymphaea thermarum. Lineage (NCBI taxonomy): Eukaryota > Viridiplantae > Streptophyta > Magnoliopsida > Nymphaeales > Nymphaeaceae > Nymphaea > Nymphaea thermarum. The sequence goes on from JAANDH010000561.1 coordinate 155,562, forward strand.
ATTATAATACTTTTTTTGAACAATATTCTATTAAATTTACAGTATAAGTGTGTAGGGCAGACCGACCTGGTTTTCCTAGGAAGGGGAAAGGTTCCATTATACCATGACCAATTCAAAAACTATAGATACAACAAGTCAAGATGGTCAAACACAGGGTCTTAGTGGCCCCATCAAGACCACAACCCTTTTTGCCTCCAAGAATATCATGTTCCAAGATTCCTCACTACCCAACGACCTTCTCAAACTCATTCATTCATTCATATATATATATATATATATATATATATATATATATATATATATATATATATATATATATATATATATATATATATATATATATATATATATAGAGAGAGAGAGAGAGAGAGAGAGAAAGTGGGGGTGAGAGAGAGTCTGTAGGCCTGATTTGTGGCCTGCCTTCAAAGAGACTAATCAATTTATCAATTACTTTAAGATGAAGTTGGTGCTCAAGAGATATGTAGTTTGAAAGGGAAGCAAAGATTGCACCACTTTCTAATTCTCTCTCTCTCTCTCTCTCTCTCTCACCTTAGCCTGTGTTAAACGGAAAGCATAATGATATCGCTTTTGTGATAAGATAAGGCCGTCATGGTGTCAAGGGCCGACTTTTTCAAGCCCTGCTTGGCCCGCGCGGCGCCGAAGCTTGGCCAGACCAGACACAGTCGGCCGGCAACACATGGAGTCCTACTTAAACCGCACACCAGATTATTTCAATGAATTGTGAAACACAGCTGCTTTTCTAGTTTATGTAGAAGCTTGTTTGTTCATCATTTGTTTAGCATCTAATCTGCAGAGTTATGCAAGATGCCTGAAAACCCAGGAACTCCTACAAAATTTTATTCCAATATAAATATATAAATATATTTTCATAATTGAAAAAAGTATACTTTTTTTATTCTAAATTCTTATATCTACTAAAAAGAGCATGATTCTTATGTGGATTTTCAGGGTTTTTGCTGTCCTGCAGGAAATCTAACAAAAGTTGCAATTAGGATAAAATAGCTAAAGAGAAAGGTTGTTTTAATCACATGATGTAACTTTATAACTCCCAATTTTTTGGCAAAAAACTGCATTTTCGTGACAATATTGTACACCAGTAGTTGAGTGTTTGTGCTAGAATTTCTTGGAAAAACATTTCAATATGTGCGGATCTATGCCTGTGATAAACAGCCTTTTCTAAGCACATAACTCTAGTAACCACAAGATCAGAAAAAATCAACGGTCAATCTCAGAGACGCGGCGAAGAAGGAAAAAGGACACTAGAAGACAGGCAGATGGATAACCAGACCTAGATCACGAACTATCAAACCGGTCAAGATCACCATTAAAATAAAGGGAAGCAAAGAAGATTCTGAGGAATCATTCTCTTCCCCCTCACAGGGTCACTGTTCGCTGCATTGAATTCCCAATGCCTCCCCAAAGAAGACTGTCAACCTAACCAATGGAGTTGGCGGGACTTCTGTGAGAACATAAAAGTGAACGAAAGAAAGAATATCCGATGGATGATTTTTAGCTCCCAAGCTTCGTCTCTTTTCCACACAACAGTGACACGCTTCGCATATGCCCTCAGATATTCTCTCACCTGCTTTTTTTCCCTCACAGGCTTTCATTAAATTATGAATGTGGTCTCCTACCACCGCCTATTCGACTTCAACCTCCCAATAAATTGACACCAACAACGCCACTACTTTCTCAGCATCCCTGTAGGCAGTTTCCCCTGCAGAAAGGGATCATACCAACATGAAATTTGGCAAGAGATTGAAGAGGCAGATAGAAGAAACGCTGCCGGAATGGAGGGATAAGTTCGTTTCCTACAAGGACCTGAAGAAGAGGGTGAGATTGATATGCACCACGCTGGAGGAGGAAGCCAACAGCAATGGTCCTGCTTCCTCCGGTTGTGCTTCGACGAGGGTGTCGGAGGAGGAGGAGGAGTTCATCTTCCTGTTGAACGCCGAGATTGAGAAGTTCAATGCCTTCTTTATGGAACAGGAGGAGGAGTTTGTCATCAGGCAGAAGGTTGGTGATCTGGATTCTCGGCTTTTTGTATAGAAGTTGGGATACTGAAATTGCTTTCCCTTTTCTTGCTTTTGATTTGGTGACATCTTTTGGTAGAGGATTGAAGGAGGTATCGGAGCTTTGTCTTTCTTTCTAATGTTCTTGGCGGTTTGCATTGATATTTTTGTATTGCTTGGAGTTGGAAGATTGGGGAAGTCCGATCACCAGAAAATTTCTTGCTTGTTTTCTGTAGGAATTGCAAGAGCGGATTCAGAATGTGGCGGCTACTTTGGGACCAAATGGGAGTAGGATGTTGGAGAGCGAGTACAAAGAGGAGATGGGGAAGTTGAGAAAGGAGATGGTTAATTTCCATGGAGAGATGGTTCTTTTGGAGAACTATAGCAGTCTCAATTATACAGGTTCTTCTCCGATTCTTTTTGCGTTTTCTGATCCTACTGCAAAGAGGAGAAAACGACTCCAGTATCCTCTCTTTATATTCCCAATTTTAAAATTAAAAGGGACAAAAAAGTGAAAGTATTTTTTTCTTTCCTCTGATCCTTCTCCTAGTTGTGAAACTAATAGAAAAACAGCATATGACCATTTCAGATTTCCTTAAACAAAAGAACATGAGTTTTTCTTAAATAAATTAAGAAGACACGAGGAGAGGAAAGGCGTATTTGCGGGGGGAGCTGAAACACATGCAGATGAAAGATTGCTTTCGCTTTTGATTTATGATATGAAATCAGCACAGCGATTAAGCTGGAAAGTTTAAGTCAAACAGGGAAAATTTGTAGAAAGTAATTATATTCTTCTTGAAGTACCAAAAATCTGCGTGCTGGCACAAATGGGTATTCCTTATATTCAAATGAACTGCAAAATTTACAGAAAATATGAAATTGGTATTTCAGGTATTGCCAAGATCCTGAAGAAGTATGACAAGAGAACTGGTGGTTTATTGCGGTTGCCCTTCATTCAGAAGGTCCTGCAGCAGCCATTCTTCACAACGGATCTGCTATCGAACTTGATCAAAGAATGTGAGAGCACAATGCAGACGGTATTCCCCACAGAGATGAAAGAAAGAAGCGAGAAAACGGTGGACATTGCAGCAATAGAAGACAGCATCTTCAGAAACACTCTGGCTGCCTTGGTTACCATGAGAGAGATGAGAAGAGGTAGCTCTACTTACAGTCACTTCTCCCTTCCCCCTTTGAATCTGGCCGAGCCACCAGATCAAAGCGACACGTTCACACTTCTGTCTCCTATTCCAATACAATGAAAACAGGAAAGATAAATTACACGTTGTTATATACCAACGAAGTTTGATAGGCATCTGTATTTTTATGAAGCAACTCTTAGTGAGTAAGATCGATTATCATGTTATTGTGGACAAAACGGCGGCGATTTCTTTGGAACTAGGAAAAGTTCATTCGATTCTTGGAGATATGCTAAATCTGTTGCTGGTTCGAGCATATATGTTTAATTTGTCAAGGAAAGTGTGAACAACAGATAGAGGATTTGATGCTATTTCGAAGTAGAGACTCTTGCTTGGCGCTCCTGCTATATTGTAACCAACCACTCCAGCTTTCTGGAAAGGTGCAGCAAATATTTCAAATTTATGTTCTGAAAAGTTGGTAAGATATGTTAATGTAGTTTGCCTAAAAAATCAAGAAGATTACGTACTCCTTTGTTTTAGATGCTATTCCCACCAAAAACTCAGAGAGAGAGAGAGAGAGAGAGAAAGAGAGAGTTCATGATATAAGGTATACAGTACACTGCCACTCAATTGTGTGACTGGTTCTCGGTGCAAATTTTCAGATCAAAATTTCTGACTGGCCCTTGTCTTCTTGGAAAGCTCAGCTGCTAACTTTGCTCAGGCAGACCAGCAGAAAAACGACACAATCACCGGCCATTTTTTGTACTCCAGGAAGTAAAACTCTTCGTGGTGCCGTTATCAATGAGGCAAGAGATGCACACTGGTGGGGTCATTTTCAAAAAATGAATTGACAAAATATGCTATTGTCAATGTATTTTAAGCAACCACAAGTGGTGATTTTAGTTTCTAACTTTTTGTGTCTGATCATGCTCATGTGCATTTGATAAGCCACTTGAAACCATGGTTTGCTACAAAATTATATCTTCCTAGTAAAAGAATGCATCAACATGCATTTCTAGTGGACATTAGTCACGGGAAAGGTGTGCTTAGGTAGCTTGGTTATGAAAATCAAACACAAGAGACGTTCTTCTGGTAAAAGTTAACCCGTATTCCCCCTCCTTGAAAGTGTAGTCACAAAAAACGTGCTATTTTTGAAAAAAAAAAACATGGAAAAAAAGTGAGAAAATGAAATGCCATTTAAAACTTTGAAAAAATGCATTTAAAAAAACATGAAAAACGAAAAAAACATGTTTTTTCACATTTTTTTATTTTTTTTTAATGTCAAACAGTTTTTTTTTATTTTCTATTTTTTATATGTTACAAATCTACATGTTTGTGTTATTATTTTCTCACTTATTTTATTTTTCTTCATTTTTATTTTTTTAATATAAAAAATATCATTTTTCTTCTTTTTTCCTGTATTTTAAGTCTGCCGTATTATACCCGAAAAAAGCATTGTTAATTAAAACCTCGAGATGTTATTTATGACTATGATTGATTATCATGCTATTGATGAAAGTAATTAGGGAAGCAAACAGTTCTACTGAAGAGCTAAACAGAATGGAAGTCAGGTTTGAATTGGATCCGGCCAAAAGTTACAACAGACAGCAAGATCCATCTCCCTCTTGTTTACAAGAAAATGAAAAAGAATAGGCCATCTTAATAATGTGTGATCTAATAAAGAACATGATTTGTTTTCTTATGACAATACTTGATCAAGGATTTTCACCTTGACATCTTTGACAATCTCCTCTTACTACTCACAGTAATAACCAAACCCAAAAAGAAAAGAGAAAGACAGGATCTTCAGGATGGTTAGAATTGATAATTTGGAGCGACATCATCTAAGTATTTTTCCAGCACATCATCTACATTGGGAGCTCTTTCTTGTTAGCTGTATTATAGAAATTCATGCACTGTTCACTGACGACAATTCTTGTAAGACCTAAAATGCAGATTACAATAAGTGGCACAACTTATGTCACCATATTGCAGGGTGCCGGTGCCAGAACGGCACATCCCAAAAAATTTAGGTGCGGCGGTGCGGTGAAGGTATTTTATTATTATTATTTTTTAATTTATTATATATATAACAAAATAAGCATATTATTACAATTTAGTTATTAATGTATATAACATACTTGAATAATTGTATTGCATAGGAAAATATCAAAACAACATATATTATATAAGTAATTTAGTAATATGACATTCTAACTGGGTTCGAGTGTGAGTCGGAGCCGCACCCATGTCCGGTGTGCACCCGACTCGATGCGGACTCCGGTGCGGCAGTAAACTAGAAGAGTCCGGTGACTTAGGGCACAACAAAGAAAAGCGAAACAACTCATTTTTTTTTTCAGCGTTGGTGACCTTAACTGATAAGATATTGCCGGCATAAACCTCTCAATGATAACCTTCATGCTGTCCCCACATGTGTGACATAAACCCTAATGCTAGATGCATCAAATTCAAAAATGAATACCGTAATTGAATGAACAATACGATCGGATATTGTTAATCTATATCTACATTCAAAATGGTGGATTTTGGTCCTACATATCTAGATTTATATGCAACTCTGGTCGCCTATTGTCCACGTCCGGTAGTGTCAGTATCAGATTCATTATAGGGTCCAACTTGTGCAGTCCATGTCAAGGAAAGTGGTACAAGAGCCCCATCGTCTGAGAATAGGAAAAGCTACTCGCTCACTTTACAGGACGGTTCTCTTCTTTTCCATTTCTTTTGTCCGAGTGCTATCTTTAACTACCCAACTTGTTTTAAGTCGAATAAGATAGATGCAACATGCAAAGTCAGGTAAATATACTGTTTTAAAAGCTTGTGAAACTGTTTCAAGGATCAAAGTTTTGGATAGTTTTTAAGTTCTTGGATGTTGGAGTAATATAGTGATTGTGATCCAGTACATGAAGGGCACTAGCTGAGGACGGTTGCGCCGAGGTCGGTCGGTACTGGACTGGTTTCTAATGAAGGAGCTAGGCACCCATAGAACTCGGAGCCATTTATCCATGGTGCAGACTGTTTTATAACCTTATCATCCCACGATAATGCTCAATTCTTTGATGTTAATTGACAAGAATTTACAGACTATCGAGAGATTAGAGCTTCCAATGTTTCTAGTTCTTGGTTTTAAACTTGGTCTACTTCCTGAGGGTCTTGTCCGAATCCTAACTAGGTAGATCCTGACTCTTTCTTGCAACTTGTTCTGTTCTTCACATCCTTTTTCTGCTTTCGAAATAATGCATTCTATCTGCCTTTGCTTTTTCTGTTTATAGCATAAGATACTGTAAAGTTTACTTACGATATGCTCAAGCATAATTTGCCTTGTTAGATGACAAAGGGATGAAGAGTAATGGGGTTATGCTGCTTGCAAATAAAGTTCAAAGGGGTGGAAAGATCACATAAAAAATACAGTAAACTTTTTTTCCTTTCTTTTTCTTTTAAAATGTTACCATCACGTCTTCATCATTTGCATCACCTAGAGAAGTATATTCCGATTCACCTCTAGTTGCCTACATCTCCTTTTCCCAAACTTTTCTTTGAAATATGAACCATATCCCCACAGGCTTAAGAATATTCCTTGAGGACGAGCGCATATGACGTTCTTGGTAGCATATTCAACACCTCTGATATTTTTCAGCTGTGAAAATTTCTTTCTGGGGTTTGTAAAGAGAATGGTGCTCTTGCCAAAATAGCCCAATATGAGAAAGAAGAGAAAGACTGCTCTGTGGAAACTCTCGTTTAAGGTGGAAGTTTTATTCTATTACATTCACCAGGCAGTGATTTGAATTTGTCATGATCTTTAAAACGTGACTACAAGTTGGAGGTTCAGAATATGCTCAGCTTATTGGTCACTTCTGAGCCATTTATGAAATTGGAAAATATTTATTAACGCACTTAAAGAATTGGCGATAATGAAAACAAAACAACACTACCTTTTCGAATATTCTAAAAAACAAACCTAAGTTTCATACTACCAATCAATGAAAAAATAGCATTCTGTCATTTAAACTCTAGGCTATCACTAAATTAAGAAAGATTGACGAAAAACTTTGACTAAAATGTAAACAAACTTCATGTTGGGTGATTTCTACTGACCTCAAACGCTACATGTAAGGAGCAGATGCTAAGAGGAAAACGCAAAGGATGTCAAGTTGAAGATTACCACCATGCTCCCTGAATTTCCCCTATGCCCTCAATTCAAAATCAAAAAATTTATCGACCACTTTGATCATATCAGATAACATTTGAATTTAACTAACTACATCTCAACATTTATTAATTTAAGAAATAATGAAGTGATTTTTCTTTGATGCAAGAAAGTTAGGCAGAAAAAGACTTAAGTGACTTTAAAAGATTAGGCAATTCCTCATGTTCTCTTCTTAGAAGGCAAATCAGCAGTTTTATCAAGACTTTTAGAAATAGATTTGTCGATTTTTCGAACTAACCATGACAAGGCTTTTTCAAAAATATAGAGAGTTTAGATGCATTTTACTCTTGTCTATTCTTTAGATGTATTTACTTCAGAATTGGCCAACGAATTTATAATGGTTCTGTGCATTTTTAAGCCTATGACTTTCTTTTCATTTTAACTTGATTGTCCACTGTGTTTTATAGCATTTGAAGAATTTTCCATCTCTCTGAAAGGTTTACGACTTTTAAAAAACTCAACGGAGTTCCTCAGGAAAAAACTCCAGAACGAGACTTGTGAAAGGTTCCAAAGATCAGATGTTAAACAAGTCATTAGTATTGATTTCCCCGTATGATTCGTCCTCTCAGCCTAGTTAATAATCACTTCTACCCCCAACCCCACTCTCTTATCTGAAATAAAAATTAAAAATAATGTAAGCCCCTTAAAGAAAATCCTGATATTTAAGCTAATGAAAAACATGAAAAAAAGACAATCTTAATCTTTCCTTTTCTATCATGAAAAAGCAAACATGAGCATTCATTGGCTTGAACATCCATACTTTCTATGTAACTCATATATAATTATGTTCCTTCGTCAGTCAAATCCCATTTCTGTGAGTGCCATTTCTGTATACTTTTGGCAGTACACAAGCCCTCGCTCTTCAATGTCCATACCTCACCATATTATAATATCACAAAGAGTAAGTGATTTATAGATGAATAATTAGACAAATAAAAAATCTACATGCTCTCAAAATATCAAATCCTTTGAATAAACTTCATAATTATATCCCTCAAAATTGTTTTCTACATAATGTTAATATTATTACTCCTATGATAGAAAGCTTATTTTTTATTTCAAAAGGTTTGCCCACCCTTCTTTTAGCATTTTAAAGATTCCTGGCTCCGTGGCTCCGTCTGACTTGAACTTAAGTTGACACGGTTACTTAGGTCGACGTAAAGACAAAACCTAAACAAATTATAATGTGGACTTCAAAGCAAACCCATAGTTGTATAGCTTTGGACTTTCACGCCTCTAGAACACAAAAGTGATTGGTCAAGCACAAAAAGTCATTGGTCAGGCACAAATTCTAGAACGCAAAAGTGATTGGTCAGGCACAAAAAGTCATTGGTCAGACACAAATTCTATGTGTTGTCTGTTCCCTGTGTCTAGAATCTGTTTCCGTTTTCCTGTGTCTAAGAGTTAAGTCTATAGTTTGTTTCCCTTTCCCTGTGTCTAAGAGTTAGAGTCTGTAGTCCATTGCTTTGCTTTGCTACGGCCATTGCTTTGCACACTTTTCCATTCAATTTTAAAAATTTTTCCTTTATTTTTCTCCTCACTCTCTCTCCCTCATTTTCTTTATTAAAATGACAGATTGAGCTAAGAATATATATATATATATACCCTCGCTGCACTCTCCATGTGCCACACCAGCACCCCGCAAACATCTGCTATAGATCAAATTGCATCCACGTATCGACCACAAAAGGGCCGATTACAGAGAATTTGCCATGTTTGAATTGCTGATATAGTGTCACACAACATCTCATTACAGCCGTGGTCACGAGAGAGATGTTGCCCTTCTCCTGCCAACAATCGGAGGGGATTCCGATCCTCATAAAAGGAGTCCTAATTAGAAAAACATACATGCAAGCGGATTTCCTGAATATTGTATTTGTGAAGTGTGACCATTGAAGGCTCAACACAGTTCGGCAATGCTAACAGCCAAGCAGCCACTTGGAAAACAACAGTCTAGTTCATATGGAGATCTGCATCAGTTCGTCCTTTTCCTTTTCTCTCACTATGCGTGGGATAATCAAGACCAACACAAAATCACAGGAGGCGGCGAGAATCACAGTAGTCTAAAATGGGCAGGGTATAATTAAATTGACAAGTTCGTCTTACAATACTAGATTCTCTAACATCAAGTACCTCCAGATATACAAGGATTAAATCCACTCCGTAAGAACTTGCTCTTACATAGAATCGGTGGAGCCCACTCCTAGTAATAAGCTTTCCTTGGATTGTTCTAGCAAAAATCGGATAACAAAGAAACTAACTCAGGAAACAGGAAAATTACATCGTGTGTATGTATAGGTAATAAAAAATGTATTCCATTTAAGCGACAAAAGATTTAGGATGGAACATGACTTACCAGAGGGTTTGGCCTGTAACGATATCCAAGCATCATCCGCTTCTTATACTGTTCATAGATGTCGTCTTCGGGGGTAACCTCGCCAGGGACTTCTGCTCCAACACCCAAATTATTCAACTTAACACTCCCGGCCATGACTGGATCAGCACGCCCAGAACGTGAACTACCAAGTCCCTCTCCTGTAAACAAAAACAGTGTCAGCATGTAAAAGTCGACACATCTTATTGAGCATTTAAACAGAAGAGATTAGAGATTGATCTTTTGATGTGATTAGATCCACTAGCGGAAGTACACAGACAACTATCATCGCAGACAGAACGCGTATTCAGTTTTAAGGAACAAACAGCCAATTTGAATGTGCTGAGGGGTTCAGACAAGGAACCAAAAAATAAAACTGCAGGATAAGAAAGAAGCCAGAAGATAGTTCATATCAGTGAATAAAAAATGTGATCAGTGAAGCACTTATCTAAGGTGTCATTTAGGATTTACAACAAACCCCAGATATTCAGACAGACGAAAGAAAGGGTGGAAACTTTACCTTCCCTCCATCCCATCTTTGATAAAAGCTTATGACCAACATTGTCAGCTTGTATTTTAGCCTTCTCCGCAGCCTCCTTTGCAGCCTTCTGGGCTGCAGCATCATTGCAGGTGGCCAAAAATTTATCCAACTCATCTTGTGGTATGAAATCGCCCATGTGATGCCCTTTTTTGGCAGGACCTGAGAGAGGGGTATCGAAAGAGAGATTAATTAAAGAAAAGAGAAGGAGAGACAATGACAGAAAACAACGTCACCAACCTCCTTGTAGAGAAGCAGGTGGAGGCATTTCATCTTTGGATTGCCTCGGCTGTCTCTTGCGCTCCTCCTGAGCAGCCTTCTTCATGTAGAACTCCATCATTGCTATGGGATCATCAGAAGCAGGTGCAGAAGGTTCACCTATAAAAAAAAAATGTCGTGAAATCAGAACTTGTTAGACAGTTAACAACACTAAGGGGCTGTTTGGGAACAGTAATCCATCGTTACTGTCCCATACACCTAATCCAAAAATTAGTCAGATTTGTTGGACATTTTAAAAGGTGTCCAATGAATCAGCCATGTTTTCTTGGGTAGATTCATGAGACATTGTTACTGATGCCAAACAGCCTCTAAAGTTATCAATGCAAGCTATGGGAACTGAACAATCCACAAATAACTGGTAGGTTCACCTATAAATTCAAAGTTGAGATCGACTTTCGAAAGATATTCCACCAGAATTGATTGCAAGGCAACATTATCAATAGCATGAAGAAGAACAATTTAACATTGGCAGTGCCAATGCATGCTGGTGGAGAAAGAGGTGGAGCAAAAGACGGGCAGGGGTATCCATGTTTACACGTGCACCACAAGCTTATTACATGGTTTAGTTTACCTATCAAGCTTAGACAAATGTGGAATTAGCCTCATCATCCTCCCATATAGTGTCATTTTAATAGAAGACAGACATGATCATTACAAATTAAATCAACATATTGACAACATAAACTTGACTATAGAGTAAAATATAATCTCCCAAAAGAGTCAACTATTCCAAGATAATTGCTAATACATTCTTGGAAACAATTACTTGTGATTTCAAATTGGTTACTCTTGAAGTAATATTTTCCGATAAAAATGAAAAGGAACAGTATGAACAGATGCATACCATATGAGCTAGTTTTTCCCTGAACTGATGACCTTGGATCACCATCAGCATCATAAAGAGCAGAGGTAGGTATTTGGTAATTGGAGTGTTGCTGAGAAGATCTCTTCTGAGAACTGCTTGACATTCGAGAAGATGTGGAACTGCTTGCTGTAAATATATAAGAAAAGAGAATAACCAACTGAACCACCACCTTTTGTATAGATACTCAAAAGACAACCACACATTGCTATTCTTGCTCATCAGTCCACGAATAAACTAGAACATTATCTACAGAGGACCCAATTTGAAAATACTACAACAGGCACCAAGAACCGTGTGAATCAGCACTAAATTTTCCTCTATGAACTTTAAGGGGTATGAAATAGTGGAAGTACCAAGAGCACATAAAAACAGATGTCAGACACATGCATACAAATACATAGAAGCATAGAACAGCATTATGGGTGCTGTGATTTCAATAAGTAGTGCGGATTTGAATTGTGCTCAACATCGCATGGGACTCGCAGTAAATGAACCACTGTAAGAGGACCACTGTAAACATACACCCTGAAAATGTAAATGAACCACTTTCGCAAGGATTACAGATCCCATCTTATTTAGAGCTTATAATACGCAAACCACTTCAGCTAAATATCTTCACAAAAGGAAGGGTTATCTGCATCGTTACAGACAAGTATAAAAGTAATTTTGGAACTTACCAGAGGTTGTTGATTGAGAATCTTTTGCCTGTGAAAGAGCCCTTTCCTCTTCTGCTAGCCGAAATTCATAGTATTTATAATCTGGACAGTTTACATCAAAAAGAAACCTACAAAGCAGGGGAAGAAGAAAAAATTAAGCAGATCAGCAGCAAATTTACAAAAGCAAACTCCATCAAAATTATCTACATATGATACAGAAATATTTGAGCTTAAAAGATGTTGAAGAGAGAACCAAGTACACATGGCAGTCAGAAACATCCACCTTCCATTCAGGGTGTGTAAATAAAGATGATCCTTAACATTTAAACCAACATGGTTGGGTTTTATTAGCTTCAACCAGTGATTTTTGTTTTTGACATGGAGCAACAATTCATACAAGTACAGGATTCCTAGCAAAGATGATAGTTTTTGTGCATGAATAATGTTTAAGAAGGAACAAACTTTAGTTCAACATAATCTGGTCAAGATACATTACTGCTCAAGATGCTGGCTTTAAGCAAATCAAGACCTTCACATGCTCTCTCTCTCTCTCTCTCTCCATATATATATATATATATATATATATACATATCTAGATATATATGTATATATATATATATATCTCACACCTGTTTGTGTGTGTATGGAGAGAGAAGAAAGAGCAATTAGGGGTGGAACTGGAGGTTGACCAAATAGCTAAGGCTTCTGAAATGGTTCAAGTTCCTATTATGAGTACATATCGTATAGGTGTTTCTGTTGAGTAATTTGAACTGTCAATGGATCCAACACTTGGTCAGTAAGCCTGCCATCTGTCAGCAAGTGCGACTGATGCAGCTTCTCCTACTAATCTTTCCAGTCGCTTCAATTTATTAAGGATGGTCGCTTTAATTTGTAAAGGATACAGAAAGAAAAGAACATGGACAAATATACCAAGAAGCAGTATCTCAGAATTTTGTAACCGATGTCTTAAGAGCTAGATAGTATAGGTATCTGGTTATGCAGACAGACGTTATGACATTAATTACTTGAATTTTCAGGAGAACATTCAGCTCAATTAGGAAAACGTCAACAAGTTTCAAGAAATAGAATACATACTTAAAGGGTGTGTCTCCAGGATTTCTTTGACGGGTGACATCCTCAAATTGTCTACCATTTTTTGCCACAAAACTTGCTAGCTTGTCAGCTACATTCTTTACTGCAGGATCGCTTGGTGAGTATGGAAGGGCTGCATGTCACTCAAATAACTGATTAATACCTAGAGCATGAACAAGCGAATGCAAATTACTCTTGTAGCAGGCCCTGTGACATTGAATTCCAACTCTTTCTATCACATGTCTTTCCACCAAGCTTGACACAGACTAAGAAATATGCTGCAGGTATGACATAAGAAACTTTCAAGAGCGAATGTTCAGAAATTCATGAAGACCATGATACAAAAGTAATGCTCTAGCACATGTGCCATAATCATCGAGCAAAGACAATTCCACAAATAGAAACATGGACAGACCGCTGAAAAGTTGTACAAGTCTTACGATTCCAGAATGCAGATCTAATTTCTAAATCTCTATACACCACCCAAATACATTTGAACTTAAGACTTAGTTTTCGAATGAAAGTTCCAATCCAGCAAGCTAAAATTTCCAAAAAGTAAAAACATATATATACCATGGGATACTTGAATTGAATGTAAAACCAAAAGGTTTAAGATAAGCAAAAAATAATGTTGTTGATATTCTATAGCCACAATAATGTTTTCTATATTCTACAGCCATGATAATTGCGCTAAGGCTCTTACAAGCAAAGAAATAATTTAGTCCTAGTCTAAACTGTCTAATAACACATGCAGAAGCATGAGCAATTCCTGACCGAATCACGTATTGTATCGAACATCTTAAATATCTCAGTATGTAGAGTTCATGCTTGAACCACTGACTGATCATCTAAAAAATCCTATACAAGTCCTCAAAAGCTTTTGCAATTTGTTTTAACTTTTACATTACAGTGTAGTCCAAGTCGGCAAAAGCAGATGACACTAATTAAATTATGAAAAGAATATAATCACCAATGTACAAAAAAGCACAAAACAACAATCTCAGACTCTCATAGATGGAGATATTTTTATCAGGAGTTAAATGACAAGCAAAGAGTTCTGTTAGCCAATTCAAAGAAGGGAACAAATATATGCCAATCTAGATACATATTCAACCCTAAGCTATAATAGAAAGCAAACAACCAGTAATTACCATCCCTCCGACTTGATCCCTGTTCTGAGGCATCTAACTGTCCAGACTTCTGTCTCTTTGAAGCTCCATTAGATGATCCCTTTCCTGTCTCCTCTCCCTCTTCTTCATCTTCATCTGCACCTAACTTGACAGGTGGCACAGCAAGCTTTGACTTCTGCTTCAAACTGAATGCGAGCTTCCCACTGGAAGAAGAGAGGATAGGCTTTCGAGTCTCATTAATTTTGTTTTCAAATGGTCTCTTATAAGCAGCTCCATCAATCTTCAAAGAAGACGATTTTCTATTGTCTTTAGCAGCCTCTTTCTCCTGCTTCTCTTGCTGAAGTTGTTTGAATTTCTCCATGAAGGAGCCATCATTCACAAAAAAGCTAGGATCAATTCCTTTGTCCATCGTGCAGATTTAGACTGCTTAGATATCCACTGTAATAAAAAATGTAATACAATCATTGTCAAATCTCAGGTAGGCCAAGCAAACCGACTAGTGCCACATAAGACTAAGCAAAAGAGGTTTCACAAGAAATGCTACTCGAGGCCGTCAAGACTCATCATATAATATGACACAACTATGATTTCTGAACCCCCTAAGAACTGTTATGGATAATAATGCAGTGGTATGCATGGATCTTTGCCAAGCATATGAGGTATGCTGTTAACCAGGTGACAGCAACAATTTGCAAGTTAGAAAAGGATGCCCCGATGTCCGATGAACCCACATAAGATTACTCACATTTCCTTAGCGTGGCATGGTTTGAACGAGGAGCCCATCAAATTGTTCAACTATTTATTACATTATGGAAGCACAGGAACCAATTCATGAGGCCTTATGACAACGTACTCATATGAAACGAAATACTGAAGCAAGACCCAACTGATAGAAAGAACAGAAACTTAAACCGAAGAACAAGCAAAGCCCAGATGATTTCCTAAGAAGGCATTTGAGAAGAACATTGTGTTTACTGAATACGTGCTCGTGGAACACATGTTCCAAGGACACCCATGTCCTTGTTCAAGGAGACATGATCGTGGATGCTATTTTTAGATTGAACAATCAAGCGCTTGACTTAATCGCACACATGATTACTTTTTGGAGCATGAGTTGTAGGAACATATGTTCCACGAAGAAAATGTTTTTCTTATAAACTACCTCTAAGATAACCAAAAGGGGCGCAATTAACAAAACCAATGATTCCATTTCTGTTCTTTCTAACCACCAAGAGAACATAATGAGATAAAACCGCCAAATATCGATCTGGTTGGGTTTCAGTTCTTTCCGCTTTTGCATGAACCACAACAATTCACAAATCACGTTCAGCTTCTCGGGGAAGTCCCCCTATGCCCTTCCACGATCAGGCGCATCAAACAAAGAAAGCTAATAGATCCATTCTCATCCTCCACTAAAAAGAAACACTTTTCGCACTTACAAACATGCAAAGGATAGCCAAAACCCTAATTTCCTCGAAGCAACAAAAATGCGCAACTCCAATCAATCCAGTAGTCTCCTGAAACATCAATTCCCATAAAGACTCTTCCTGAATCTACTTATGCAAGTTTGATGATCAACACGTGAAAGTAATCGGCAGAAACGACGAACAATCCCTAAGATTAAGGAGAACCAAACAGAAGATACAGCTAAGAACGAATCCGTTCTTCTTACCCTAATTACCGTGACGACGGAGAGATTGACACAGAGACAAACGCAAAGGAATGGGGAGGCGGAGACGGAGAGAATGGAAAAGAGACGGAGACGATCGCCAGAACGAATTTCGCAGCGCCCGGTCAGCAAGAGGACGAGAAGAAAAGGAAAACGGAACACCCACACATTCTGGACACGGTATTTATAGGCTCGTCCGTCCCCAACCAAGGACTAGGGCACTGGAGTCTGGACAGGTCCGACAGCATTCTGGACCCGATCCGTTACTCATAGAACTTGCACCAACGAATCGGTCCCGACTATCACACTGTTACTCCAATCAAATCGGATCGAACCGGATCAGAATTATTAGCAGAAACATAAAGTACATAGCTTCGTATTCTTATTGCATTGTTTGGCTGAACTGAACCGAATCAGAATCGAATTTAAGTAGACTGAGTTGAACAATTGGTGTCTTATTCAAGTGTTGATATTCACATTAAATCAGTTAATGTTGTAAAAGTCGACGAATTTTGAAATCAGCAAAAAGAAACAGTGAATTTTGGTGAATAGAATTGAGATAGTTTGTGAACAACATTGATTAAAAGTGTATCTGTAGATGTAAAAATTGGAGAAAATATTAATGGGTAGAATCCGCTGGTTCAGATTGAATCGGTCGATTCGGCCAAGTCATGTACAAATGGGTCGAATGTATCTCGTCCCACTACTCGGACCTTGAATCCAATCGACCTCCTGCTGCTTCGAGTTCAGATATTTTCACCTTTGGCCTTGAAATGATGTAATGTTTTGAAGAAATAAGCAAGACAAACATCTTGTCCAAGTTGTGAACATGGGTAATGTTAACTACTGCATCGGTATCCTGTTAAGTACTGTATCGGTTTGATCACCATGACTGCGTATCGGCCAATAGGTGTTATTGAATTCGGCATGATGCCTTGTTTTTTGCATTTTGAATTTAACATCTAAGTTAAAATTTTCAAACAGACGGTGTTGATATGATTAGGTAACTCTAGAAAGTCAAAGTCACCATTCAATTTTCATAATACTCGAACATGCATCTTCATAATACTCGAACATGCATCGTATCTACAAGGAGCAGATACAGGTCCAATTAATAACACTGCTACTGACTGGATTTGAAGTATCCATATGCAATGATGTAAATGGTTTAGAGTCACATAGCTTGCACGCATGAAAAAACATATTTATTAGATTCGATCAAAAGAAAAAAATCAACATCCAAAACTATATTGCAGTCATTTAAAAAATAAAACACGATTAGTCATTGGAAATTCAAATTTAGTTTGGTCGTCTGATTCTTGTCGGGTACTTGGATGATGGATCAGATTATAAGGTGATCAATCAGATTCTGTAATTGGTTCTTTTCTTCTCAATTCATACGAGAGTATACACTTAGTTAACCAATATTCCATCTGCCGATGTGGGAGCATTGACCCAGGAAGGAAAGAGAATGTGGAGATTAAGGAGTTAGAGGCTCCTGAGCCTATGGACCGATCCGCTCCAGTCGATCAATGAAAATTAATTATGTGTTGGAATATTAGGGGCCTTGCCAAGAAAGAGGCTAAAAAAGACCTCAAGGATCATTTGTGGAAAAATCCTTGTTGTGGCCAATATTTGACAGTGCAGTGGGTCTTGATGGCTTCACAAATTATTTTTACCGTGACTGCTGGATCATTAATGGTGGAGATTCGACAAGAGTGTTGGAGAAGACACAACGGAAGTGATAAGTCTTTGCCTGTACAGTCGGTTCACCAAAGGCTCCAGCGTGCTCTTGAAGAAGCAGCAGCAAGTGTCCCCTGTAACACAAACGGCAGAGCAGAACAAAGGGTAGAAGAAGAAGAAGAACACAGTTGTATGTTAGATTTTTGGGGTTTACTTCCAAGGGGCTGCTCACGGCTCAGTATATTTTGTTCAACAAGACTTGCTAGGAATAAATACTCTAGCCCCTTTAGGTTTTCCCCAACCCTAGCTGCGGTTATATGGGAGACACTTTAGGAGGAGATTTAGATAACGTCTCCCTCCCCTCAACTTTGAGTAAATCTCATAACTGCCCGGATAGGGCTCAATGGCCACTATCCAACATCTCCCACTTGGCCATGAGACCGCCAGTTTGCTTCCACTCTATGTGGGTTTTCTTTATTCAATTTATTACGTGGTTTTCCTTAATTGGCTTATCCAACGTAACCTAAACCCTTTTCAAGGTTTACAGCGAGGTTTTCCATTCAACGGTTTTTCTTTCGCAACATTTCAAATATATCTTAGCCCCATATGAGCTACATGTTTCGAAAACAAGTCTTCAGATATTCCCTTGGTTAAGGGATCAGCCACCATATCATTCGTAGGCAAATATTCAACTGAGATTTCATTTTTCTCGATCATTTCATGAACATAATGGTATTTCACCATTATATGTTTACTCTTTGAGCTAACAGCTCCATTTTTCATAAGAGATATCGCTGCCTGATTATCACAATACAGTTGAACAGGTTCATGATCAAGATTTAATTTTAATTCTCTCAAGAACCGATTTATCCAGACAGCAAAAGTAGTTGCAACATTGCATGCTACATACTCTGCTTCCTGTGTGTGCTGAGCAACACATCCCTGTTTCTTACAGGACCAGGCTATCGCCCCACCTCCAAAGAGGAATACATAACCAGAAGTAGACTTACTATCATCTTTGCATCCTGCAAAATCCGCATCTGAATAGCCAACTAAGGTCAGCTCATCAGCTTGGTAGGACAATTTCAGTCCTTTTGTTCCTTTAATATACCGAAAAATCCTTTTGACTGCTTGCCAATGAGGCCATCCAGGATTACTTTGATAACGACTTACCAAACCGATGGGAAAACTTATGTCTGGTCTGGTACAAAGCATTAAATACATCAGACTACCAATTGCTTGTGCATATGGAACATTTAATNCTTCATCATATGTCAGATTGTCAGACATTTCGTCAATATCTGCTAAATAGCATAGCTCCTCTGCCAGATATACATAATAATCATTTAAATATGAAGGAGGAGCTCTAGGCCTTTTATGACCTGTTAACGTCTGAGATGATGAGGTATTCATATCAGTTGGTTCATTGCCTAACTGATCTTCAGTCGATACATTTCCTGACTGTTCCTCAGACGATTCCTGCTCAGTTGGTTCATTGCCAAACTGACCTTCAGTCGGTTCATTACCAGACTGTTTATCTGAATAAATCAGATCATCCAGTGTATCATTTCGATATTCCACTGAATCATAATCTTTATTATTGAGTTCTTCTATGAACTCTACATCTCTGCTTTCTATAAGTCCCATAGATGAATGATATAATCTGTAGCCCTTGGATCCTTTTGGGTATCCAATAAATATACACCTCACTGATCTATTATCTAGTTTATCCAGTTTTGAATCTAGAATTTTCACGTGTGCTACAGATCCCCATCTCCTTAAATATTTTAGATCTGGTTTTACACCAGTCCATCTTTCATAATGAGTGGTTGGGACTGCTTTGCAGGGCACTCGGTTTATTGTATACATAGCTGTTAATACAGCTTCTCCCCAAAAAACTTTTGATAATTGTGCTCCTGCCAACATGGATCTCACCATGTTCAAGATCACCTCTCAGCCACACCATTTTGTTGTGGTGTCCTAGGCATTGTCTTTTGCCTATTAATTCCAAGGTCTTTGCAATATTCGAGGAATTCACTAGATGTGTATTCTCCTCCTCGATCAGACCTTACAACTTTGATATTTCTTCCAAGTTGTCTCTCGACTTCAGATTTATATTCCTTGAATTTCTCAAGTGCTTCTGATTTATATCTGATTAAGTATATGTAACCAAATCTTGAGAAGTCGTCAATAAATGTTATGAAATATAACTTGCCACTATGAGTTTGGATCTTGAAAGGTCCACAGATATCAGTATGAATTATCTCTAATAGTTCAGTGGCCCGAATTACTTCAGACGGAAATGGTTTCCTTGTCATTTTTCCGTATACACATGACTCGCATTTCGCAAAATCATTTATATTTATGTCAGGTATTAAACCTTGTTGTGCTAGAGTCTGCATCTTTTTGATGCTTATGTGACTTAATCTTTCATGCCATAAGTTTACATCCACACTCATTGCACAATCGAAATAAGCAGAACTTGAAGCTTCATTCATATCATTCAGTTTGAACATACCATGTTCTTTTACAAATTTTCCACCAAACATGAACCTTCCATGTTTACCCACTGTTACTTTTCCTGGAATAAAACGTACTTCAAAACCTTTCCCAGTCAGTACGGGAACAGACACTAAATTCCTTCTCATGGAAGGGACATACAAAACCTCGTTAAGTACAACACTTGTACCCCCAACATTTAAACGATATGTCCCAATTCCCAAGACATCACAATAAGAGTTGTTTCCCATATAGATCTTGTGGGTTCCCAGACTCAGATTTTCCATGTTGATC
>JAANDH010000561.1:177247-192601 GCA_011799765.1 Nymphaea thermarum
ATGTGCATTTAACCACAGTGTATTTCACCGGTGTAACAGAAAGTTTACAAGAAATCACAATCAAGGTATATGCTTATCCTTCTGTTCTATTCTCTTGCTCTGTAAGGTCGACAACGCTCAGCGTTGTTTCTCTCCAGAGAGCTTCTAGTCTACGGCGCCATAGACCAGAAGTTCTCAAAGAGAGCAGAGTACATTCAAATAAACTCATTCTGCTTGTACTACAGGCACAGAGAGCATTTAAGTATAATCATGCTTCATGCTTGAACTCAGTTTAGTCTAGCATGCTTTATTTTAGTAAATAGATTACAACATGATATACGCGTGATTCATAGACGAGACACATGCTTCACCGTAATATATTCTGTACAGGCACAGGCATAGAGAAGGCTCTGATACCACTGTTGGAGAAGACACAGCGGAAGTGATAAGTCTTTGCCTGTACAGTCGGTTCACCAAAGGCTCCAGCGTGCTCTTGAAGAAGCAGCAGCAAGTGTCCCCTGTAACACAAACGGCAGAGCAGAACAAAGGGTAGAAGAAGAAGAAGAACACAGTTGTATGTTAGATTTTTGGGGTTTACTTCCAAGGGGCTGCTCAAGGCTCAGTATATTTTGTTCAACAAGACTTGTTAGGAATAAATACTCTAGCCCCTTTAGGTTTTCCCCAACCCTAGCTGCGGTTATATGGGAGACACTTTAGGAGGAGATTTAGATAACATCTCCCTCCCCTCAACTTTGAGTAAATCTTTGCAGTTACGAGATATCCGGATAGGGCTCAATGGCCACTATCCAACAAAGAGTCGTTCAAGATTTCTTTGACAAAGGTAAAATGGTTCGTGGTATGAATCAGACGATCCTCAAGCCAAAGCAGACAAGGAGTATATTTTTAATGCACTTTCAATATGATTTGGACTGGGAGAAGGAATCAACGCTTCAGTTTAGTTGTAGTATCACAGTAGAAGCGCTTGTAAATGAAAGGTAGAAGCGGAGTTCTTACTTGTATTTATGAATCCATGACACAGAAGAAGCAACTTGGAATCCACCATGATTTGTCACCCCATCTTACATTTCATAAATGTTTGAGTTGAGCATCAACCTTGGTGCTTTTTTTATCGTCCTATGGGTCTAGTTATTGATTGACGCCTTACACATTATAACGCACCACTTCCAGAGCTTAGTCTCGTATTGAAAATTATAAGGAATCTTCAAAGGCTTATAAAAAAAGTTTTTAAGTGATTGGTTGTTTTAGTTCTTAACCTCTTTTTGGGTTGGAACCAAAACTTTTAGGGGGTGGGTTAAGATCCATCAATCTGATCGTCACAAAAAGTTATTGCTTCACCAACTAGCTAACTGGACACAGTCGTCTTCATTGTTTCTGCCATCCATAGGCAGATTCTATGTATCACTCGTATGTTCACCACTATGAACACTATTTCTTGTTAGATATATTAAGCATAGTGCCAAAATTCATTCTAAACCAAGATTAAACTCTTAATGAGACTTGTAGTTGCATGCAGTTTCCTTCACAGTGAAAGTTGATTTGAAATCGTCTTTCGTCTATATCCATGCGCTTTATAATTTATGAATGATTTTAAATATACTTTTATTAGGGATGCCTAACCACATTTTTTAGAAGTCTTACCTTAACCGATTGGGGCACAAATCGAGCTTTTACTTCCCAGTTTTGGAGGTACCATATCAGATCAAGCACATCGTTGCACCACTTTGGTCGTTCCACCATATTTGGGGTTAAGGGTGGGTCATGATTAGCTAATATACAACCTAATATGCACAAAAGTTTTATTTCAGTTGCCAAATAAAGTTCCATCCATCTGGCTAATTGGTAGAGTTAAAGGCCTTTGAATTGAAAGTAAGGGTAGGGATTAGGCTGTTCTGAGACGCCAATGGGCCCATAATGGCCTGAGAGTCTCAAAATGCCCAAGCCAACTGCATCTGACCTGATAATAGTGGTGCCATGGTAGGGTTGACCCCCTCAGAAACCTTCATCAGTTATTCATCATCATCTAAATGAATCAAGTCTGAACCGATAAAAACACAACAGCGAGAGAGTGACAGACAGATCATGGCTTCCAACGACCTTGATAACTTGGTTAGTGTCTCTTCCATTGAATGCTTGCCAATGGAAGAAATAGACCTAAAAGCCAAAAGGGCATTCAAATTCAGAAGCAAAACTTCGACAGGGTGCCGCTAATAGAATACAAAAAAGAATCCCTTGCCAAGAAAGAAGCGGAGCTTGTGAATCAACTCAATCTAAGTTTGGTTTTTTTTTTTTCCCACAATAATTGAAAGTGAAGTTTCAATCACAAACTCTCGTGGATCCTGAGATGGTTGGCACAACAGAGAGTAAAGAGTGTCCATTTTAACTCGTGGCATTAATTATCTGTATTGCAAAAAATTGGTACCAATATGTTAAAGCATAGCGAAAATGCTACCTTAAAGACACTGAAAGCAACCCTCAACCCTAGAGAGATGGGAGAAAGGGAGAGGTTTCAGTCTTTACTTAGGCAATGGAATTTCTTCCTGCTCAGCCAAAATCATAGACTTTCACAAAGACAGCAAACTCTGACGAGGATAAAAATAAGACCATAGAAATCTTCTGCAATCTGGAAGAGTACATCCTGCTTTGGTTTACGCAGAAAGAAATGCTCATAAAAATCAAACCGCAAGTATTTACCTGACATTCCATTGAAGAGCCACTACGTCAAACCCATTTGTGTCAAATCTTAGCGGTTTTGATATAAAGGTAGGGTTGGGACAGGTTTCATTCACCTGATGACGCACTACCCGAATGGTCAGGCAATTTTAACATGCCAAATCACTGAGCTTTCAAGAACATGGCCTACCGTTTTTTAACATAGGCTGGTTATGTTAGTAAACCTTACAAATGATGCCACACAAACTATAATTTTAGGAGAGCATAAATTTACAGGCGCTGGCAGATGATAATTCTGTTGCATAAATTCACTGTACATATGAAAGTTTCTAGAGAACCAAGCGAGGGGTGAGGATATCTGCACTGTCGTGTGGAGGTTGTTCAAGCGAGAGCCGAGGCGGTTCATCATGGCAGCTGCAGTTCCCTGCACGATGTGCCAGTAGATACAAACAAGCTTTCTTCAATCAAACCTCTCGTGAGATGGAAGGAAAAAGCTGAAGAACAAAAATAGGTTCAAGAAGAATTTCTTGTCCTATACCAAATAGCAAGACTTGCAAATAAACTATATGGCGGTAAATAAGTTATGCCAGTAGCAGAAAGCTCAACATGTTATGCATGCAAGACTTCAAACAAAGAAGCTCCAAATGAAAGGAAGATAACACATGAAGGGGATCCTTACTTGCGGAATCACCCAGACAAGCCAATACAGAAAAATTAAGTCAAATAAAGCTAGAAAGTTAAACATGATCATCTATCTGTCACAAATCAAATCCCTTTAGGCTTGTATCAAACTGCAAACTTCGCAATTTTTCTATAACCAAGATATTGCAAGGTTGGGAATACCATAATTCCTGTTGTTAGTGCTTGCTGGTTTGCAGTACAAGTACTTGTGAGGATAAGTACTGATATCTTTTGCTTTCATGAAGAAGTTAACATTGCAAGCTGCATTTGTAAATGCATCGAAGGAAAAATTAGATAGCGTGTTAATCAAATCTTTGATACTAGTATGTCCACACAGTTATAGCGTGCTGGAGCAAGAATTGTCTTACTATGTCACATGGGTGTGGGGTGTCAGTGCTGCACTTCTCGGAAAGACTTGGATGCAGGTTTTCAGCAAGAGTAATATGTGTGTGTGAGAGAGAGAAAGAGAGAGTTGAAGTAAAATAAACTTTTTGTAAATTGTATTATAGATTGTTATAAAACAAAACTTCAAAAGAATGTAGAAAGTTAAAAAGAAAATTTCAGTTTCAGCAAATGAGCTCCTTGGAAATTGCAATAAGGAAAAGTCTAAAAGCCAAAGAGGACCTTTAAGTCTCTAACGCATATCTAGCATTTTTTTTCCCTTTTCTAATCACTGCACCCATGCTCAGCTGCTGCCTCTTCTTCTCCTCCACAGCCAGGTAAACCTGTCCTTCCTTCACCTTTCCCCTCCTCATCTCAATCGCCTTCATTCCTTCACCTTCCTCCTCCTCCTCCTCTTCATCTTCCTCATCCACCTCAACCTCCATCTTTTCCCTTGTTTGCAAACTTTTCTACAGACAAGAAGTTCCCACACCCACACCTGCACCGATGTTCCCTAATGATGCAGGTGCGGCACCCAAATAGGCATGTCCATGTGACATAAACATCTTTACGTTGCATGAGTTTGAAAGTAGAACATGTCTTATTGATCCATTGAGCAAGGTTTCCAACAGGTAGGCACCAGCATAATTCTTGCTCACTCGCTTCCTTGTACAATGTACAACTTAAAATTGTAAATATGAAGTGTTAAAATGTCCAACAAACGTATATTTTCAAAGGATGAAAAATCAAGTTTTGCTTTCCTACCATGGTTCAAAAAGAGACATATTTTAGCTGGATGGAGATTCTAGCAAGGGTAAACAAACTGAATGAATAGCCAGGCACCCAAATAGGGACGTCCATTGACATAGTTGTCCTAATGCATGGATGATTGTAAAAATAGAACATGTCTTATTGATCCTTTGGATGTTGGATGATTTTGAAATAGAACATATGTTATTGATCCTTTGAGCTAGGTCCAAACAGGTAGGCACCTGGATAACTCTTGCTCACTCTCTTGTAGAGTGGATGAAAAAATCATGTTTTCCTTTTGTTTCCTTTCCTTTCCATTCTTTTCTTTTCTTCTTTGCAGCATCGTGGGTTTGACTTCGAAGAACGACATATTTTAGCAGGATGGAAATCTAGCTAAGGGTGGGCATCGGGCTGGGTACCCATCAGGTACCCAGACCAAAATGGGCATGGCCATGGACCATGATTTTGGCCTAGCAGCGCAAAAGTAATTGGGCCCGGCATGAAAGGTTAACGAACTGGGATCAAGCTCGGCCTGTGGCCCAACAGGGGCCCGGTAGCTGCAACTAGAAAAAGCATATCTAATGCATTTTTACAATATATTCTTCAGTTGGCACTCCTCAATACATATTGATACTACTCCTAAGGAAATATAACTTCCATATATCTTCTAAGTTCTAATCATCATAAATCAGACTATATCATCCTCCTACCTTTAATTGGGAGGTTATCCTCAGTTAGGAACTTTGGCATTATACAGTTCATTCCTCTTCCCCATCAGATTTTGCTGGCAGTTTGGACATGATCTCAGATGAATCTGGGGATGCACCTACAATTGCATTTGCAAATATTTAGCAACTTTTGAGTAGATGAACTACCATTATCTAAATTTCAGATTGAAAATACAAATAACACATGAAACATACATAATTCATTACTCAAATGCAAAAAAGCACCATACTGTATCTTGAGGCTCTAGCTATCCAAAAAGGAAATATCTAAAAGAAAGGAAAGAGCAGTCTGTTTGGTGGTAGCTGGAACAAGATTCTCTACTTGGTAAATGATGCTAGGCATCAATATCATTCTTACCAAATTTTCATACATTACCATAGAGTATGTTATACAGACAATAAATTCGCACCCATTAGTAACATCTTGCAGAAACACCTCAGCGCATATCAATTAAATCATGAGATTCTATAGACAGCATAGAGGCTTTATGCACAAAACAAAAAATTATGAAGCAGATCTTGAACTACATCCAAGAGAACATCCACCCTAACACTAGCCCTGGGTTTTTGCAAACCATATTTAGTTCCTCCCACTAGAATTTGAAGCAGTCTATGAATATCAAAGACCAAGGTTAGATTTAGACTAAAATTGATTGTCATTCAGCATGCCTTAACAAATCCACAAAAAACGATCATGTGCAAAACTTTCACCGCATCTGGTCATCACCATAACGATAATGCTTCCCCAGGCCATGTGTAAAGGAAGTGTGACTTCCTCATTGTGTGTTTGGTTGCCTCTGTAAAGTAACAGTAATGCAATCAAACATGACCTGAATTAAGATGAAAGAACTACAAAATAGAGGACAGAAAAAAATCTGTCTAGGTGCATCATCGGGCCAAGGACTACAGCTAAGGAATCATATTGGTGAAAGCCTTCAGGAAATTTGTATTTTTGGAAAGGGTAGGAACCTTTAGGGTCCAGGGATGCAGGTTAAGCATGGAGCAGACACTGCAAATTTCCTCTCCAAATTCATTTGGATAGCCATTCCGTCATTTCAATGATGATTGATGATTCTATGAATTAGAAGCCTGTGATTCTGAGGCAAGACTAGCGGTCAAAGAAACAAAGCTTAAATTATAACCTACTATACAGGCACAATTTGGAACTGTTTCCCTGACCCAAAATTCTATAAAAAGAAAACAACAGAAAATAACGCTTAGGTTAAAATTTCTTCCTCCGGACGCGCGACCTCCGCTGCCAAAACTATTGAGCACACAAAGATCAAGCTTTACAAAATCACTGACCCAGAAACCACCAAAAAATGTTCTCTGATACAAAGCCTAATTTCAATACTTTTGCAGAGTATTTCTGTATTCATTACGCTAGAGAAAACTGCTAATTCGAAAGGAGAATCCCTGTATCATTAAATCAGCATTATTTTACACATATTCTGATGCTTATTTCGTACACTCTTCGATTTCGTGCAACAATCAGATTATGGATCCTCAAAAGATCGGACAAATTTAATAAAAGAATGGACAATAAAATTACCATGGAACATATCTTCTATGCCGTTTTAAGACTTCTCTTCAAGAAAAATCAAAATTTAAGCATCCATCGTGTCGAATTTCCAAGATAAAATGCAAGTAGAAAAAGGGAAAAGGGCAAAAAACAAAAAACCTTCAACAAAGTACGAACGAGAAGGCCATCCTCTACTCGTAGTAAGCGACAAAGACTCCTCATCCGTCATTGGATTCGTCAGCTTCCCAACCAGATCGGCCAGGTTCGTGGAAACGGCCGCTGCCGTCGCCTTCTTCCTCGGTGGGACCCAGTAGGAGGAGCCCGGCCGGAACGGGAGCCAAACCGGCGCGGCCCGGCTGACCATGATAGCGTGAACGGCGTCCTGGAGCAGCCTGACGCCCCCGGCGAGGTCCGATCCCTCTGGGATCTCCACCTCGACGAGCTCCGCGAGGCCGCCGCTGTCGCCGCCTTCCTTTTTCCGGGACGATCCAGAAGACCTGCTCCGGTAATTCAGAAGCCTCGAGCTAGGGAAGATCGCTCGTGTGGCTCGGCTCCCTAATTCCCCGACCGCTGCCTCTGCGAGTCTCATCGCCATCGTTCTCCCTCCTGCTCCTTCCCCCTCCCTTGGTTTCTCACCCTGTGCCGAGGACCGGGACGGTTATTTATAGGAGAACTATTCCTAAAAATCACGTACAGCTGCAGATATTTTAGCCTAAATAAAGCGCTGCCTCGTTTTTACGTTGTTCAATTTAAGGCTTGACATTTTTCCTTTATTTACCTTGATGCATCAAAAAGAAAATTATAAAAATATGTGGGATAGGAACAAAGGTTAAAAATTCCAACAAAAACCACATTCGAAATGCTGTATTTTGAAAAATTTTCCAAATAATTTTGGTACTTTTCTTAAATGGCATTTTATAGTTTTAAATCTAATTCAAATATAATGTATTGACTACAAACCGAGGACATCAAATCTTTTTTTTTTCATATGGTGGTAAAATTCAGCGTTTGTTTAGATTATGGGTCTTATATAAAGGAGACCTTTGATCAGTCTCTAAAGATCCAAAGTTATCAAACGCACGTTAAAGAGTCTAGAAAATGAAGTTTTAAAAGGCCTTAGAAAAATAATACAAATGTCTTTCTTATGCGACATCACAAGAATGAGAAAAAACGAAGTTAGAGTAAAGGAAGCTCTCGAAAGGAATTTAGCCAACACTGGCACAGGTACTCATACGTAATAACGAAAATATCAAGCACGCATAGTTTCACGATTGAGGCCCGTCTTTTGAAATATACAAAATAGAAAGCCCTGCTGTTTTGCGTTTTTATTTTTGGCTCCGGCTTTTCGGATAATTACAGGGGAGACATCGCCGGCAATGTCGGGTCCATGGGTCGGGTCAAGCCGTCCTATCTCATAAAACTTCAAAATGATAGTTATAAATCACTTAAGGGGCATTTGGATGACATTGTTTTATAGAAGCCAAGTTTTAATGAGTTTTAAAAACTTAATAGTTTTTTTTTTTGGTAAGTTTTGACCAAATCCATAACATATATCTTCACTCACTATATATTATAACATTTTACTAAGTCCATAGGTAGTGATCCCTGGGTTTCATGAGGCTGCTCTATATAATTGAATTCAAGTTCAACCACTAAATTAAGGTTTTATAGTGAACTTCACGAGACGCGCACCCAGTGGTGGAGCCAGAAAATTTTGGCGGAGGAGCACCAACCAAACTCTCGTCTAAAAGAATCAGTGATTACAGGGCACTAATTCAAGCTTACTGTGAGCACCATATACAGTTGGACCTACTTAAACCTAGGTCCAGCTTAATCGCAATGCAAGATTTAAGGAGCTGGTGTGGGCCAGCCCACACCAGTCACGCAATAGCTTGGACCTCGCGTGTCTTTCCCATGAAGAACCTGCGTAACTGGTTAAAAGGGTTGATCTAAAATTAAAAGAGAAGATCTCGGAACTTAAAATTTGATCTGAGATGTCCAAGCAGTCCTATATACGGGGAAAAATTGAGGACTTGTTGATCCATGTCGAAGAGCCCCGATCCGGCCACAGGGAGAGTGGCAGTTCCGAGAATTGACAAAAAGGCGTGGGTTATCTAATATGCGCTCCAAAAATGACGAATTTGCTCTTGTACTTGCACAACTATTGGAAGACAACTGATGGACAGTTTAGTAATTTAGTGTACGGACGAAGTTAGTACCAGCACGGTTCTCGGCCCCGTTGTACTTTGCCGATTTCATCTCTTTTTTTGGAATCTGGACTTTCTGGAAGGGAAACGGATCGGATCCAAATATGATCTAGGAGAGAATCTGAGTTTGAGGAAGTCCTACGATAACCGAAATGGGATCCATTTAACAGCCAAATTGTGGAATCCAGTCAATCCGAGTCCGGGTCTGACTAAATTTCACATCTGGGGTGTATGCCTGACATTGGATATGGATCCGGTTACAAACCCGCTCCAAATCTGATTAGGTCAGACAAGCCAAAGTTTGACCTGTAAATAATTTCTTGGATCTGACGGGGATCTGACCTGTTAAAATCCACCTGTGTTGACCTGTAGTTTTTAGATTAAATTGGATACGCAAGTTATTTAGACCCAGATTTAGGTCCAGATCCAGCGCATGACAATGGGATTGGGCCTAAACTGAGGGACCTAAGCTGGGTTCGAGTCGAATCGGTTCGAGTTGGTTTAAACATGGAGATTGAAATGAATTCAGCGTGGTCTTTAAGTTTCATATATATATATATATATATATATATATATATATATATATATATATATATATATATATATATATATATATATATATATATATATATATATATATATATATATATATATATATTCTCTTATGTGGTTAACTATATGGATGTGATTTTCATAATCAAAATATTACAAAATATTGTACATGTATTTTTAAGTATATAACTAAGATTCTACAGAAGCTTAATGATCAACAACTAGAATTTTCTCTTGTGGAACTCATCTCTTGATATACAATTGTGGGCACGGAAAATGTTTACATAATTAGTTTTCTGAAAAGGCATAAGAATATGTTACTAAATAAACAAATCAACTATATATAAGGAACGAGTTTAGCTAATGTCACTTTTCCATCTTTTTATTTTCTTATTTTTTCATTCCCCCCAAATTTTTGGTATCTGCAAACCAAAAAATGATCACCAAATCATAAACCACTATCAATGCAAATATAGTGACTGTTTTTACTGAGAAATTCTTAAATTTTAGTCACCCTTGCATCATGTAAGCAGAATATTGGTCCCTACATAGAGTGTAAAATGCATAATTCTCTCTCTTTCTCTCTCTATCTGATCTTTTTATATGGGAGGAGTCTGGAGAGATGGTCGAACAGTCGGATTAAATCTGTCTTGAAATATTTCTTCTTTCCAGATCTATCTTTTTGCCAAGTTCAACTTAAATATCTCCATCTTCCATGTCCCGCCTACAAAGAAGGCGCATCCTTTAGATCTCGACGACAATATCATGCTAGTCGTTGGACTTTTTCATATACCATGCAGGTCTCAAAGGCCAGCATTGCTGTTGTGAATGGCAATTACAACCATATAGCTAATCAGTTGGCTCGCATTCGCATGGGATCGATGAATGGTAACAGGGAAGGACGAATTGCATGACTCTTGTTCTCTCACTCTCCATTACATATTTCTGTTTTTTTCTTCTCTTGTTCACACAAATGTGGCCCTCAAAGAGTGGCATTTGTTCTTTCGGGTAAGCGGAGAAATCTATTGTTGAAATGCCGCTCTAAAAGAATGGCATTTGTTGTAAGCGGGGAAATCTACCCCTTTCCCACCTCTCGGTAGAGAGCCAAAGCTCTCGCTCAATCCCTTGTCGCCCTAAGATACATGACTTGCTTTTGGTGTCTCTGAACATCACTTTCGCTATGCATCAAGTTTCATGTTAATGACTCCCATTTTAAAGCAGTGGCGGTTGGTGTCCTTGACACTCAAAAATGAAGATGGGCTGCTTACCAGCTCCTATTCTAAACCATTGCACCAACCTATATATAAAAAATGTGAAAAATGATATTTCTGCTCTACTCAAAATTTGTAAACTTTAATTCGGCATACCTCATGAAAAAATTCTAGCTATACCCCTACTTCGCTACCTCGTAGTGTTCCTAGCATATTCTTTTATTTATTCATCTTCCTTTGCTTCAACCCTTCGTGATAACCAATAAGGGGAAAAAAGATTACATCTCCTGAGATTCTCTGTATCTTTGAAGAGTCGAAGGTTTTACCAATGCTCTGGACACTAGAAATCGACGAAGCTCCTTCAGGGATGTTCTTATTTAGTTCATGTGGTTTCTTGTTGCTTTCTTTTGCCAAATGTTTTACGATTTATTGTTCAAATAGAGTATCCATTTTTTCCTTTCTAAATTTGCTCTTTTTTTTCTGTTTTTTTCTTGAATTTTCCTGTGGTATTGGCTTTTGTTCAGCTATTTCTTGCATTTCCCAGCGGGATTACTAGTAAACGATGTCAACCATGAATGGTTAGTTGTATGAGATCTGGTCGCCAGTTTGCTTGTTAAGTACATGGAACGTTGTATGAGTCCACTCTTGTATCGTGGAATATATTTTGTTTCTTATAAAGTTTGTGCGTTTCAATCATGTCTTTTGGGCCTATTCCTCAGGAGTTGAGACATCGTCATGTGGATAGCAGATTTGGATGTTGTATATTAATAAATACTATGTTGCATTATACTTCATATATATAAAACAAGTTCTATATGTATATATTATTATTTTTTTGTTCATTCTCTGCTCTTGTAATCTCATTTTCATCTGTATATTTCCAACTGCTGTAAAATTCCATTTACTTTAATTAGTTGTTGATAACTCGGCATTGGTTAGTGTGAACACTATGAATTCCTGACGGCTCTAGCTGTAGGGAATTGTAAGATATTTCGAACGGCCCACGTGGGAAGACTCATAATCATTTGCCAACGGCCTTTGCTGTTGGGAACTGAATTGCCCACGACATTTTTCCCAACGATACAGCACGCAATAGAATATATATATATATATATATATATATATATATATATATATATATATATATATATATATATATATAACGCTAATTCTAGGTTTAGAGATGTCCATTAAACTGCCAAAGATGTGATCGGATGGCCCTGATGCTGTCTAGATTTTATTGTTTTTAATTATTTTTCACCAATTTCTCTCTCCGTGTCATCCTCCCTCCTCCACCATGGCGTCCGGCCACCCTCCGTCTGTCACCACCATCCAAGGCAGCGGCTGGATGCCATGGTTGACGAGGGAGGGGGGATTCTTTTGGTTTCCCACTCTCCCCCTTCTAACTCCGGCTCCGGCAACAGGAGCGTGGTGATGTTGGCACCGACGACAAGAGGGTGGAGTCAGGGGCGGAGCAAGGATTTTTTTCAAGGGCGGGCTCAACGGTTCAATGAACTTATTCGGGTAGGGCCCAACCAAATCCGAATCCAAAAAATACGTTACGCAACTAAAAATCTTCAATTTTTTTAATTTTTTTTTTTCAATTAGCTTGGGTAGGGCCACGGCCAGCTATGCTAAATACGTCCTTTCACAAATGAAAACTTTTACTCATTAAAGTGACAACATCAATACTTGATCATTCAAAATCTAATTTGATTTCAAACTTGTCAACCTTAACCTTGAGACTAATCACCATCAGAATGTCATAGGGGCGAAGCCTCAACACAACACCCCCAAATGTTAGGGTGACATAAAAAAAAATGACAAGTAAAAAATTATCTGTCAATTAAATTTTTAGAAATTTAATTCCCCGTAAATTTTTTGAAAGATGTAGTTGGCCCTTAAAAAAGAATTAAAAATTTTGTTTAGTAACATTATATACTATTCTGTCAATTCCTTCTAATTTTACTCTTTCTTGTTTTTTCATAACTATAAGGCCTCGTTTGACTAAAGAAGATTTTTTTTTCAAGTTTGTATGGTTCATCAAACACGGAGAATTTTACCATGCATTTTTCAATGAATTCAAAAAAACCACCCCCCAACCCCACCCCACGGAAAAATTCTTTCGTCGGTACATTGAAAAAATCTTCCTTCTTATGCATCAAATGGACCATATTAGTGCTTTTCATGGATAGGATATTTAATGACTAAAAACATGAAAAAGAAAGTTTGCTGTAAAGACAAAATTTGAAAATGAAAAAAAAGTAAAAAAACTGTTGACACTTCTTTTTAATAAATTACCAAAATATCTTCTCCTCTTTATATATATATATATATATATATATATATATATATATATATATATATATATATATATATATATATATATATATATATATATATATATATATATATATCAAGAAAAATGTATGAACATACATTTAAAATTAATAAAAATTTGAAATCGGGCCCAACCAGACCTGGTTTTTTGTCAGGCCCGAGCCAACTCGAACCCATTTTATGGCTGGTGCCTAGCTTGACCTGAAATGGGGGCTCAAAAGCCCGACAGGCCTCTTGCCCGATGCCCAATCTTATCTTTAGGTAGGAGAAGCGACGTGTACAAGACTACCAGTGGGGTAGCAGAAGAGATGAAAGCTGGTCCGTCTATATATATATATATATATATATATATATATATATATATATATATATATATATATATAGAGAGAGAGAGAGAGAGAGAGAGATCAGATGCATGATCTTATCGGATGGATAAAAGACAAAAATTAAGAATGAGTCACTAAACAGCAGTTGTCATCGATCTTTAACAATGGTTTATGATGTATCAATAATTTATGATGCTTTTAGCAATGCTTTATGATGCATTGAACTTCTAATTATCCAACATCCATCATCTAGCATATTTGAATCCTTGTGTATATGTATATGCATGTTAAAACATATTTTAAACAAATTGTAAGCATCTTATTGTATTTAGAAACACCAGTTTAACATAAATCATGTTTAGTTTAAATTCTTTTTCCTATCAGAATTTTGATACTATAAGAGCCTTTCATTTTTCAATTATTAAAAAATATTATTAAAGTAAAAAACTGCCTAACTAGATATACATATATATAAAATCAGACCGTTAGATCATGAAGAAAAACCGGACTCTTTAGTGGCTGCTTGGATGACCCCCCAAAACACGGCTTTATTTTTTTATTAAAATGTATTTGAAGAAAAATATAAATATCTTAATATATTTGGAAAAACTATTTTGATATAAAACATACTTTGATTGAAGTTAATTTTATGAAAAATGTTGATTTTTATATTATCAAAATGTTGATGCTATGGGAGCTATTCATTTTTGCCCATTACAAAAGCAAAATAGAAGTCCAAAAGATGATAAATTTAATGTATGTTTTGTCTCCAACGGTCTGATTTCTACGAACTTCTTTATATCAAAGCATTGAATTGGACACATGCACAAGTTGCATACGACATTAGCAGCTTTTGAATCTGACCAAGTTAGAAGGATGCAATGAAGGGGGCATTGATGGCTGTGACAAAAACATATTTCAACTGTACTTTTTCTGTTTTTCTTTCAGAGAAGAAAGTCGGACATAAAATTCGAGTAAAAAATCTTATAAGAACCAGACAAATTTGCACTGTAAAATGGTAAACCATTTCATAAATGTCTTTTAAGTCATTTGATTTGTGACAGGAGTCTTATTTCGAATCCTCAAGTGGGTTGGCCCAATGGTTGGGTTGGGACAGGAGTCTTATTTCAAATCCCCATGACATCAATTCTATGTACTTTCAAAAAGCGCCCATTTGACCTACATGTTGAAGCATAAGGTGGCGCCCCGAAACACCAAAAGCAGATTTTGTACCATAAGGAGTTGGGTGGTGGTTTCGGCTTACTTTGGACGGTGGGAAACCAGACTCACCCATAAATACATTCCACTAAAAATTTCTGATAACCCCATACAACTTTATTTTTTTGGAGAATTTTCATTGGTGTAGGAAGACTCTTCTTAATTTCATAAAACAGCCTTTCACGGTGGCCTTAGAACTGTTTCCATGTACACACAGTTTAAATTTAGAGGTGTTTTGATTTATTTTAAAGGCATTTTTTTATGCATATAATTTTTGCCCTTATATGAACAGACATTTATTCAATTAAAGGCATTTTGATAATTTATGGTCCATAACATGTCCCCATGCCTGCGGCACCAATCAAACTGTATCAAATATCAAGTGTACTCTTTTCTGTAATCTTAGTCTGAGTAAAGCTTCAAGTGAAGTCATATGGATATTTTAGTAAAGTCTATATACTCGTGTTCCGATACTCATCTCTAAAGTGGGTAATTGAACACACTCGCATACTTTTTTTTAACTCCAAGTTGATTCAAAGTACTTAATCTTATTTGATTCAATTTTGCCTAACTGTTATCACCCCAAATTTTTCAAAAATGGGGCTATTAAAATTTTCGGTTTATTATTTTTAAAATGAATTTTAAATCCAAGTTTAGATCCAAATCTAGCATTTCAAACTCAAAATCCAATTATCAAATTCAAATTAGATCCAAAATCCAACTTTCAAATCCAAATTAGAACAAGACCCATTTGCCCATCCTTTTGAC
>JAANDH010000562.1:0-33642 GCA_011799765.1 Nymphaea thermarum
AGGAAGGGAGGTGAGAGTTACATTCTCACACAACCCATTTATATAGTGATCCTTCCACACAATTTACAAGAGGAGTTACATAAGGGGTCTCTAGTTCCCAAGAGACATGACTTTTCATCTCTCAAGAGACATGACTTTTCATCTCTCAAGAGACATGTCTTTTCATTTCCTAAGAGACATGACTTTTCTTCTTGTAACATACATGACTTTTCATTGGATCTGAATCAGATTAACATCTTATCACTTCACACGCACTTTGCTGATGGTGCCGACCAGACTAGATGAAGGAAGAGAAGGTGAGGAGAAGAAGAGGAAGAGATAGGCGGAGAGGAGAAGATCGCTGGAAGTCTGACAGTTGCCGGCAGCCTGAAGGGAACACGTCAGTGGCTCTGATACCATGTTGTCGTGAGAGAAAGAGAAAGAACAAAACGCAAAAAAATCTCATTGATGACTTACCCTAACCCCTTACTTAAGGAAGAATTAGGGTACAAAACATAATTACATTGTAAACCAGAAAGATATATAAATAATTAAAGAATTGTTAGGTTCTTTAATATTCAAAAAAATTTAGACATAAAATTATGATACTTTTCAAATAATCCTCATTAGACAACATTGAATTTAACCACCATTTTCCATAAATCCCCTCCGCCTCCTGTTTGGAAATACAATACAATATATGAATAGTCATTCGTTGAATAATCTACTATTTCATTTCCAATCGGAATAAGCATATGGATCCAAAAATTAGGATTATTATCTCATACTCTAATACTAATAATAAGAAGTGAGTATTGAAAGAAATGATTCCTTTTTTGTCTTATGGAAGCCGGAGTATCACTCACTACACTATCACTATATATGATATAATGGAATCTTTTCTTCACTTCAATAATAAATTAATTAAAACAGAGGTTCTTCTCCCATGTCGTAGACAAATACTCATCTGAAAGATAGAAAGAAAGATCTGTTATGATACATAAAAAATGTATGTTTGAGGTGTACTAAAGAGCTTCATTTGCCAGTAAGAACACTGAAAACTAGACTAATGAAGGAAAAAGCATGTACAAGAGAGTCAATAAAAGTAATGTACTTACTGTGCATTCCAATCAGCATGATAAACTTCTCCAAATGAACCTGCAAATAGAAAATCATGTATCATATATTTTGAGCCTCTAAAATAAAAGGGACGTAAGCAAGAAGGTTAAAACCCATGAAAGTTTGACACAAATAACATTTTATCCTTGGATCACATGCACCTCCTATTGTTAATCATCCACAACAAGCACTATGCACATTGTACAACAATTGATCATACATAAATCCACTGGACTGATGAACGTAAACATAGCACTAATTGAAAATCGGCATGCTTGTAAGGTAACATGCTTGCTCCAGATAGGTGAAACTACTGATTGCCAGAAGTAAACATATGCCATATGTACATCCACCCAAGAATCTGCTTCATCCTAAACTGATCCAAAAGATCTTCACCCTTACAAACAAAAGTTGACCTATGGTTGACTGAAAATTATGTGCAGTTTATATCTGCTACCAAAGGAAACAGAAAAACGCCAATATAAAGCTGCACAACGTCAACTTAAGGTCTTAGACATGCATGGAACCAGGCTGAGATCATAAACCTTCAATATCAACTCTTTAGTGTCAAGAGAAAAGAAAAACGGTAGTACCTAAGCCACTACATTCACCAATAACCAGGTCTTCCCATCGAATTTCACATTCAGCTACATCATCCAACATCGGGTCTAGCTTACTCTAACTAGCATGGATTGTTAGTGCTGAAGACTCCTGGGAGCCCAAGGACCCATTGTTTGTCCACTGCCTTCGCTCATTCTCGGCTTTCATATTCTTCGAGTAAACATTTCTTCCTCGAACTTCAGCATTTTGTGGGGCCTCCCTGCCAAAAGTCAAATTTCCATGCTCTTTATCTTGCCCAGCTTTATTTTGAAAACTCTCCGTCAGAAAAGAAAGCTTCCCCACTCCTGCAGGAGTGTCCCAAGTGAATAACCTATCACATTAATGTATCCATGCAATTATTTAAGAGCCACTATCGTATGAGAGAAACATGACAATATCAGGGAATGTACCTGTCACGTCCTTTGCTTTATTTGAATTCAAACACCAGAAATCTTGGAGACATGCACATTCTTAAACTCGGGCGTCATGCCCTCAATAAACGAATTGGAAAAGCCCGATGAAGATGAGTATGAACCTTTGACAGCCAAGTTTTTCAATGGGAAAAGACCTTCAACAAATTCTTGTTGTTTTGTCCTTGGCACCTCATTAGTCATGTGTTTCCATGCAGCTGGTCCGGGTGGTCTTTCAGGACCAGCAACAATATTTTCTCTGCGCCTCTAAAAATCAATAACTTTGTCCTCATTAACTTTATTCTGTTTTTTGGGGCCAATAATATGGAAAGGATTTAGATCTACAAAAAGCTGGTCCGAGTCCACAGGCTCTTGAGAATATGGTGTTCCATTTAGCTTCTCTTTTACTTCAGCATGAAGAAGGGAAGGTCCCACATCCTCCGTTGTTGGCTTTGAATACAAAGAAGCTGCAGTTGAAAATAATGTGATCTCATGCAGCTGATTTTCATTAAGCAAGATATGAGACATTTTGCCAGTACCTGCAGAGACAGTAGAGATAGCTCCACTGCTTGAAATGGAATGTGGAAATTCCAGAACCATTTTCTCAGAAGCATTATTCCAACCTGAAATACTGTTTTCTGTATTGCATTTTCCACTGGTTGAGTTGTATTCACTACCCGGTGAAACTACAGTCAACGTATCAAAACTGGGGATCTCAGTGGCCTGTGGAAGTGAAGAGTTGTGGAATTTATGTCCATTCATGTCTGATGTAGGATCTTTTGTACTAAAACTATCAGCTGAAATGAGAGTTTCAGGGGCTCCCATGAGATCAACTAAAAACTCCCCGCAGCAAAAAGAAAAATCATGAAAGATGATAACTACATGTTTTGAACTTATGAATTGTGATGTAATCTAATTCTCTTCGGCATGCTAAGAGGATAAGACTCATGCTTATTATGTTATTTTGAATCTCTGATTTCTTATTTTGGAATCTGTTGTTCATATACATGAATGTTCTTTTCAATACATTTTTCTTAATTTTTTCTGATTTTTGCTTATTTTTTCTGATTTTTTATGTTCTTTTTTCTATTTTTTTATTTTTTAATATTTTTTAAAAATTAGAAAATTAAATTTACGATACGCTACGCTACATTTACGACACATTACGATACGGCGTATAGGTCGGCCCGACCGATACACGATACGCTACACCTTTTACAACATTGGCTGGGACTGCTCGATAGGGATTACGCCCACCTTGACAGAACTAAGAAAATCATTAAGGAGGATACATGGCCATCTATGGCTTACAGCCCTGCAGCCAAGCTGAGAACGTCGAGAGCTTAGTTATGGTTGATTCCGACCAAGGAGTAGCAGCCTCCGACAGAAGAAAAACCAGAGGAAAGGAACCGGTGTCCAGGCTAAGGGAAGTGACCAGCCCACAGCTAAATGAGCAAGGTCATCTCAGGCCGAGAGGAAGAAAATCCAATCAGTCCTCTATCCTTGAGCAGGAAGACAAAGGCGATGCCCCTCGCAAGCTGCCAACCGGACACGAAGAAGAGGACAGAGGTGAGTCTGTTACCCTTCCTCTCAGTCAACCAGCAGAGTTGAAGGCATCCTTGTGCTCCTCGACAAGGTCATCTCCTACCGGTGCAGCCGAGTTCATCTCATCAAGAACGCCCTCTACCGAAGCACTCCATGCACAAGGGTACATAGGCACAATAGGAGTGGTGGTGCTTATCGATGGCGAGGCTGCTCACAGCCTCATCAGACATCAAGTGGCTCGCATGGTCCGTGGTAAAAGCAACTACTGCCCCTCTTGTTCTACGGACATAGGGGACAGCACCCAAAGACCCTTTTGTGCAGCATTCAAGAATCTGGAAATTAGGGTGCGGACCAAATGTGGTTCTTGGCCGTCCATGGTTCGAGTCACTCAACAATGTCTCTCTCGACCTACTTGAAGGGACCATCCAATTCCCTAAAGCCAACGGAGGCCACTATCTTCGCCTCGGAATATCACAGCCAAGGAATCAAAGCCTCAAGTATGCTGCAAACTGACTCCTGCGGCAAGAGGATGGCTTTCGACAGGAAAAAATCGGTAGGTCCAGACCAGGTGGGTGTGAAACAGGGGCCTAACTTCGGGACCATCAAGGGCAGCTGTTGCGGTTGGAGGACACCTTTGGCTGAGCCTGGAATCCGGCTGAACAAATCCTCTGCCCTCCAACCAAACAGCAAGGTACCCTTTCAGAATCTCAGGCCAGCAGTCAAAAGAAGAAGGCAGGACCACCCTTAGATATGATACTAGATGGCTTAACCTCGTCCAAGGCAGCTGAATGAGGGTGAACAACATACTGCACGAGCTGGAACAGGTTCAGCAAGAAGACATACCCAGGTACTACCCCCCCTCTACTCGCAATCTGTTATGTGAGGACACCACCGGCAAGGGCAGGTTTCAGATGACCAGCATGGGGCACGAGTTAGAAGAAGCTCAAGGTAGAAGCGTGCATGGTGCAGTCTTTTTCCTACCAAAGAGTTGTCAAGGGAGAACTTCATCGGTAAGGACAATGTTCACTTGGATCAAACAGGGCTGGTGCAAACTGAACCAAAGAGCTTACATCCTCAGCAGTATAGGGTGAGGCAGGACCAAGCGGGACACGTCCTTGTGTATGGCGGGTCACTGGGCGACACAAGCCTCATAGACACGGGTCTGGAGCATATACCTCGGCCGGGTTTGGGTAGTCCATAAATCTAAAGCCTGGACCCGCACTTTCTTTTTGAGTTGGATCGATGTAATGGGTCGGGCTTAGTCCTGGACCCGACTTATAATCTGTATCACACCCGATTTTTGTATGTAACCCAGGATGAGATGTCGGGTGAGGTGATTAAACGGTCGACCGAACCGGTTCGACCATTCAGCTTTCAGCGCGAGGAGGAAGATGGCATATGACAGCCTCCGGCAACCTGCTCCAAGCGACAGCACGGTTCCGGTGTGTAGCGGTGTGGGTTCCCGACGTGAGAGCATAGACAACCGGCGGCCAGGCGACGTCATTCAGTCGGACGACAGCATTTTTCGGTCGGCAGAATGCAAGCAGGCCTCTCCTTAGCAAAACCCTCTTCTCGCTGAGTTTTCGGGCAGTTTTTGATCATCTTGTATTCCTTTGGATTTCTATAACAACAGAAGTTATCGCCGGCACACAAATCGCTGACGATCTCGA
The DNA here is from genome assembly GCA_011799765.1 of Nymphaea thermarum. Classification (NCBI taxonomy): domain Eukaryota; kingdom Viridiplantae; phylum Streptophyta; class Magnoliopsida; order Nymphaeales; family Nymphaeaceae; genus Nymphaea; species Nymphaea thermarum. Next base: position 5,324 of record JAANDH010000562.1, read on the forward strand.
TCTTTAGCTCAATGAAGTGTTAGTTTTTCTTCTTCCCCCAAATGCTCCAAAATTCCGACATGTTTCTCGTTCATTGTGGTACATCGTTCGTGTAATCTGACAACAATAGTTTCTATGATTTCCAGCAACGTGGATGTTCCCGGTGACCCGGGCAGCTCCGAACACCCACTTGCCCGACGGTTTGTAGTCGTCGTTTTCCAGCCGCTGTGTGTTGCTGCTGCAGCTGAACACTTCGCCCGATCAGCAGTGGCGGAGCATGAAAAATTAGCTGGCATGGGCAGTCATCCCCATCAAACACCTGTAGCGGTGGTTTTCGTCACCGCTATATGTTATTTTGGGCTGGCGTGGGCAGGCGCCCACACCTACCCCACGCTGGCTCCGCCAGATCAGCGATGGTCGACCGTTGGTGCCAAAGCGTACCTTCTTCAGCGTAAATCATCACAGCTGCCGTCCGATCGCCTGTGTTGACGGATCTTGATGAATGGGTCCGGGTCTGGACTCGATCCAGTGTGTCCTGGTTTGGGCATACTTATACCATTGTAAACCCTAATCTTGTGAGTTAATGAAGTTTTCTAAGAGAGAGAAAGTCTGGCAGCTAGTGGGCACCAGACCTTCTCACCCGTGGTTTTTTCCCTCCAGTTGAGGGTTTTCCACGTTACATCTGTGTTCGATCTTCGTTTCTTGTGCGTCTATTCCTTCTACATGGTATCAGCGCCGACGAGTTTGGGAAATTTTTTAGGGTTGTGAAGTTCCAACCCTGAACCACTTGATGCTGCTGCCGCCGCCACCCGGCTGCATCGCCTGAGGCCCTCTTCGTCGCCCGTGTCTGCTGCTGCCCTCTGCTCCTCCGGCGCCGTCTGATCTCTTGCTGCCGGCGTTGCTTCCACCCAACGGAGTCGCCTCCCACGTTCTGCCTGACCTCACCACTTCCGCTGCGGCTGTTTGCTGTTGCTGGACAGCCTTGGCGACCCTCGCAGAAGCTCCCTACCGCTGATCGTCGTCCCACTACCGCTGCCTTCATCCTTCTTGCTGCCGCCGGTGTCCTGTGTTGATGTCGGTGCATTTTTTATTGCTGCAGCTTGGTTCGTGATCATGGCAGCGTCTTCCTCTTCGACCGTCAGCACTGATCAAACTGAAATCGGGACTTATAGAACTGAGAATGTTCTGGTTCAGCTTACTACCATCCATCTTACCAAGGAAAACTATCTTAAATGGTCTGCTGCCATCACGATGGGTATAGCTGGTCGAGGCCGTATTGCCTATGTGAATGGGAGTAAGGTTGAACCTCCTGCAAATAGTATGGCCAGGGATACTTGGTTTCTTGAGGACAACCAAGTAAAAACTTGGATTGTTAATTCAGTATCCTCGGATATTCAACCTCTCATTCTTCGTTTAAATAAACGAGTCGAGTTCGAGTTGCACGAACTCGACTCGTGTAAACTCGGCTCGACTCGGTATTAACTGGGTCCGGGTCGGGTCTCGGTATTAATTGGTTTCGGATCGGGTTTCAGATTCGAGATCCAAAAATTATATAGTAAACCCAACCCGGCGGGATCGCGGTTCCCGCCCATCCCACCTTGTGCGGCTGTGCAAGAGACTTGAAGAACAAAGTAGATATATGCTAAAAACTTTGTTTAGAAAAACGCGATACAGGACTAAACTTTTCAAAAACTTTTCAAAACTTTTGAAAAGTTTAGTCCTGTATCACTTTTTTCTAAACAAATTTTTCAGCATATATGTACTTTGTTCTTCAAATCTCTTGCACAGCCGCACAAGGTGGGATAGGCGGGAACCGGGATCCGGCCGGGTTGGGTTTAGTATACATTTTTTGGATCTCGGATCTGAAACCCGACCCGAAACTAATTAATACCGAGACCCGACCCGGACCCAGTTCACAACGGGTTAGTCGAGTCGAGTTCGAGCTCGACTACTGATAGTCGAGTCGAGTTCGAGCCTTCTGTAAGAAGCTCGACTCGAGCTCGAGTCGAGTTCGAGCTTGAATAATTTTAGTCGAGTTCGAGCCGAGCTGGGCCAAGCTCGACTCGAACTCGCTCATGAACAGCCCTAGCTGAAGAGCAAAGGCGGCTGGTCATAAATGGGAGAAAGGGGGATCACATGTCTCACAATGAACGGTCAGCATTCGTTAGCCATGCCTCTATGGGACCTGCCCGTTCCGCTCGGAAATGTACTCACTGCAAAAAACTAGGTCACACTATGGAGTTTTGTTGGGACCTGCATCCACAAAAAAAGAATAGTAGGGGAGGTCTTTCAGTGGGAAGAGGCCTGTTTTGAATGCAATGAACCCTAGTGATGGTAAAGTGTCTATTTCTGCAGAACAGATTCGTGAGTTGCGAGCATATTTGAGCCAGATTGATGTTGGTCAGGCAGACACGTCAGATGAAGTGAAGGTCAATCAGGTACTGACCGTTTCGGGTGAAAAAGGTACTTCTTGCATGGGGGAGTGGATTGTTGATAGCGGTGCCACTCATCACATGACTGGCAACCCCAAACTCTTTCATGACTACAAGTTATCCTCGGGAAAGTAACGTGTATCTCTTGCCGATGTTTCCTTTACCTCTGTGGCAGGAAAAGGGAGTCTTTCTTTGTTGAATAATTTTTTAGTGCATGGTGCCTTGCATGTTGCCCATCTTCCCTTAAATCTTTTATTTGTTAGCAAGATTACCAAGAAACTGAACTGTGAACTTATATTTTCTGAAAACCGTTGTGTTTTGCAGGACTTGGTGACAGGGAATAAGATTAGGATTGGTTTGGTGTCTGATGGTTTGTATCGGCTTCCTATACGAGTTGCCACAGCTCTTATGTCAGCAGGACAGAGAAAAAGAAGGAAAAGTGTGGTCAGTTATTTTTGTATTGGCATGAACACCTTGGTCATCTCCCTTTTGGGATTTTGAAACAATTGTTCCCTGAATTATGTTTCAGTTTAAACATTTCCATGTTATCTTGTGATGTGTGTCAGTTTGCGAAGCATGTTAGAGGTTCATATCCAATTTCAAATAGTCGTGCTAATAAAGTTTTCTCCCTGATTGATTCTGATGTGTGGGGGCCCTCAGCCATTCATTCTCGTGGTGGTTTTCAATATTTTATGACTTTCATAGATAACTACTCAAGGTGTACTTTTGTTTATCTGTTGAAAGACCGTAGCGAAATGCCTCATATTATAGAAACCTTCATCCTCTAGTGTAAAACCAATATGGTGGGTCCGTCAAGACATTCCGATCAGGTAATGCTCGTGAGTATATGTGTCTCACTGTCGAGGAATTCCTTCCAAAGAGAGGGATTGTTCATGAGACATCATGTAGTTATACACCCCCTCAAAATAGAGTTGCTGAGAGGAAAAACTGTCAGTTACTTAATGTCACCAGAGCTTTATTGTTCCAAAGGAATCTTCCAAAATATTATTGGGGAGATGCGATCATTACTAGTGCCTATTTGATTAATCGCATGCCTAGTCGAGTGCTAAATGGTTGTACACCCTACTCCATGCTTCCACGGAGTAGCCAACCTTTTCACCTCCCTCCTCGGGTCTTTGGATGTGTGTGTTTCATTCATAACCACAACCCGAATGTGAAAAAACTTGACCCCAAATCAATTAAGGGAATATTTCTTGGGTATTCTCCTACTCAAAAAGGGTATAAATGTCTGGATCCCACCACTGGTCGAGTTCACATTACCAATGATGTCACATTCTTGGAACATGTCTCTTATTTTGGTGAGAATTCTCTTCAGGGAGAGAAGTCATTCAGGGAGAGAAGTCAATGTCTAAAGAAGAAGTATTCTCCAAGTCAGGAAATTCAGTTTATAGATTACAGACGCGAAGAAAATCCATCTGTCAAGGTGCTTGGAAAAGAAGAAGATGGGACGTCTATTGAGGTACATGAACAGGAAAAGGAGAGAGAGTGTCCTATGGAGACAGACAAAGGATGCAATCGTCCATTTGGGCAGGTGTATTCTAGGAGAAGAGTTTGTACTGACAAGGTGATTGATGGTGAGAAGTCCACTCCGAATCACAATCCTACTTCTTCCTTGGATGACCCAAGTCATGCTCAGAAGCAACTTGTTGAGAGAGAAAGTTAAGATAGAAAATGAAAAGGAGGATCTTTTCATTGCCCTGAGAAAGGGTGTTAGGTCATGTACCCAACACCCTATTGGTCACTTTGTATCTTACTCTAGATTGAGCACTGACTACAAATGTTTTGTATCCTCATTGTATGTGGCTGTGATTCCCAGGAATGTTACAGAGGTTCAGAGTGACCCCAAGTGGACTCATGCTATGCAACAAGAGATGGAGGCCTTAGAGAGAAATCAGACATGGGAAGTGGTAGAGATTCCTGAAGCAGCTCATTTGGTTGGGTCAAAGTGGGTCTACACCATTAAGTACAAACCAGATGAGAACATTGAGAGGTACAAAGCACGTCTGGTGGCCAAGGGGTTCAGTTAGAAATATGGGATCGACTACTTAGAGACGTTTGCCCCAGCTGCGAAGATGAAGACTGTTAGAGTTATTATTTCTTTAGCAGTGCTGAAGGGTTGGGAGATGTGCCAACTCGATGTTAAAAATATCTTTCTCAACGGAGATCTCGAAGAGGAAGCGTATATGTGTATGCCCCCGGGTTTTGAGAAACCTGGAAAATGTTGTAAACTGAAGAAGGCTTCGTATGATTTCAAACAATCTCCCCGAGCATGGTTTGAACGTCTCAGACTTGTTATGAAAAAGGATGGCTACAAACAAGGAAATGGAGATCATACCTTGTTTGTAAAGAGGATAGAGGGTAAAGTTACTCTATTGTTGGTTTATGTTGATGATATGATTGTTACAGGCGATGATGAAAAAGAGATAGCAAGATTAAAGGGTTTACTATCCGTTAAATTTGATCTCAAGGACCTTGGCAAGCTGAAGTATTTCCTTGGTATTGAAATTGTCAGATCAGGTACAACTCTTGTGCTTAATCAAAGGAAGTATACATTGGATCTACTGAAGGAGACGGGAAAACTGGGATGCAGACCAACTTCTACTCCTCTGGATGCTCGGCACAAACTCCGTAGCAAGGATGGAGTACTTTTGTGTGAAGAAGCTAAAGGAAGATATCAACGTCAAGTTGGTTGGTAGATTGATATACCTCACTCTGACTAGACCGGATATCACCTTTGTTGTAAATGTGATGAGCCAGTTTATGCATGCACCTACTGATGCGCACTTGAAGGTTGTAGATAGAATCATGTGTTACTTGAAGAAGAATCCTGGCAAGGGACTTCTATATGTGAAACAAAGGTCTATTGAAATTGAAGGGTATTTTGATGCAGACTGCGCAGGCTGTGTTGACACCAGAAGAAATACTTCAGGGTACTGCGTCTACTTGAGGGGAAATCTAGTTGTTTGGAGAAGCAAGAGACAAGATGTTTGTTTCCGCTCAAGTGCAGAGGCTGAATATAGGGCAGTTGCTACTGGAGTATCAGAGTTGTTGTGGCTAAAGATCTTGCTGACTGATATTGGGATAGAGATTGAAGGGCCTATGAGGATGTATTGTGATAACAAGTTTGCGATTAACTTGGCTAACAATCCAGTGCTTCATGATCGAACAAAACATGTTGACATTGACTGTCACTTCATGAGAGAAAGAATTGACGCCAGGGAGTTAACATTACCATACATGAAATCTGAAGACCAAAATATTCTAACTAAAGTTTTACATGTAACTCCATTTGAGAAAAATGTATCCAAGTTGGGCATGTTTGATATGTATGTCCAACTTGATGGAGAGTATTGACTGTAACAACCCGACCCACTCCCGGGCTCGGGCCCCCTGGTTTGGCGGATCCGAACCCGCCCCCTAGCAGTTTCGGCTCCAAACCTAAAAAGGCTAGGAACCAGGACAATCTTTTCATCAATGACCCCCTTTATAAACCCTTGAAGATTCCTCAAAATCTTCGATACGGGACTAAACTTATGGGGTGTTACAATCCACTCCCCTTAAAGCACACGCGTCCGAGCGTGTGGGACCCCAGGTCCGAGTGTTGAACCAGTTCTGATACCACTGTAACAACCCGACCCACTCCCAGGCTCGGGCCCCCTGGTTTGGCGGATCCCAACCCGCCCCCTAGCAGTTTCGGCTCCAAACCTAAAAAGGGTAGGAACCAAGACAATCTTTTCATCAATGACCCCCTTTATAAACTCTTGAAAGATTTTTCAAAATCTTCCGGAACTAAACTTATGGGGTGTTACATTGACGAATCTTGATGTAAGGGTCCAGGTCTGGAATTGTGTGTCCTGGTTTGGGCATATTTATACCATTGTAAACCCTAATCTTGTGAGTTAATGAAGTTTTCTAAGAGAAAGAGTATAGCGGCTAGTGGGCACCAGACCTTCTTACCTGTAGACCTTCTTACCTGTGGTTTTTTCCCTCTATTATTTCTACAGCCTGAAAACTCCTGCAGTCCACCGGAAGTGGAATCATCGGGCGACAAGAGGTTGTGAAGGTGAAGTGGAATCATCAGGCGACAGGAGGTTGATGCCTTCACGCAAGCGCCCTTCTAGTCAAACCGGTTCGATAGAACATTAATGCAGCTTATTGGGTCGTCTCGTCCCAGGTCTTACCAAAAACTGGATGATACAGATTATATGTCCGGTTCAAGACTAAGTCCGACCCATTACAACGATCTAACCCAAAAAGGAAGTGTAGGTCTGGGCTTTGAATTTATAGACTACCAAAACCTGGCCCGTGGTACGTTTCAGACCCGTGTCTAGGAGGCTTGTGTCACCTAGTGTCCCATGCCCCGCCACGCACAAGGATGTGTCCTGCATGGAGAGATTTTGGCTGTGTCAACATGGTTTGGTTGTGTCCCGCATCACAAGAGGAAGGTGTCCCAGCCAGAACTGGTGTGGAACGAATTTCACTCAACCGAACAAGGCTGAGTTCTTCTTGGATGCACCTGGCCGAGTGCTGGGCCGACTTCGGCCGTCCTGGCTGAAGTTGCTGAACGCCCAAGGCCTATAGCTCACCCGTGGTTGGATGCTTGCATCAAAGTGGTTGGATGCTTGCATCAAACTAATGTCGGCCCAATGTTAACCTCCCTAGCAACCGAGAGGCCCTTTGGAAATGAAGCAAGAGGTTGCCCTTGCCTGGCCTAGTAGTGATGAGCCTCACAGCCATGCCTCTGTGCGTCGGCATTATCGTCGCTGCCCCGCCATCCTGGCCGGCCAAGGGTAAGGTGGCATCAGATGCATCCCTCTTAAAATGGAGCCTTACACTGGGTTCCGAGGAAGACGAAGTTGTTTCGCAGCCATAGTGTTTTGGTTTCCTGCAATCTTGCCCTTGCTGCGGCTGCGTTGTTCCTCTGGATGCTGCCAAAAATGAATTTTGTTGGATTCTGTTCGGGGCACGAACGGGAGGACTGAACATTGGCATGCCTCCTTCCTTTTCCTTTTCCAGCTCGTGCCCCATGTTGGCCATCTTCAGTCGATTGTCTTGGACGGGATTGAGCCACCTCGTACGATGCCCAAGGATGGTGCAGCCATTCTCCTCGGTGTGCTGGTCTGGGAAACTGAAGGAGCACTTTGCTGCCCGGGTGGAGAGTAGGGAATCTAGCTCAACCAAATTTTTGTCACAGCTCAGGTAATCCCCCGCTGTCGCAGCTGTCCTTGCTGGTCCCAGGGGTTAGGCCCCCGATGTCCCCTTTGCCACTCACATGCCTGTTCTAGCCCTTTACTGTTTCGCCTTGGGAACGGAGGTGTTGATCTTCTCTACGCTGTTGTGGAGAAGAGTAGATCGGTCTGGGTTTGGCCCATCGGAATTGAATCTATTGCAGCACGCCCTTCACCGTGATGCCTTCTAGTGGCATATCGCCACATGGAGGGAAAGTGTTTGGCAGTGTGATTTTCTTTACAGCATCCTTTGGCTCGGGTGACACCATGTAGATCTTCTTTTGGCAATTTTGCCAAAGGTGTGGCCACCGTGGATTGTGGCTAGGAATGTACCAGCCACCCCCCTTAGGCTGCTGCTCCATGCTTCTGAGGGAGGGCACCGTTACAGGGTCTGTGTGTGTAGGAGGTTGATCCCAACCTGAGCACCTTCGTAGCCCATGATGCACTCCAGTGGATCCAGTAGAATTTGGTGGCTGGATATGTTGAAATCTAAACTGCTTCTCTTCCCCGTACTTGACCCGAATTGATGTGGTTTGTTAAGTTGTGGGCTAGTCGTCCTCTTTGGCTAGCTCAGCAGTCTTGGCCCATCTGTTCTCCTCACGCGATTGCCCCCTTACCCTGGTCTGAGGTGGTTCTCTCAAAAGTCAAGGCGTTCATGATGGGACCGTTGGTTCACGGTCACCCTTTCACCCTCCTCCTCGAGGATCCTACTGATTCTTTAAGGAAGTCGGAGGAATCTTTGTTGAGTCGCTTTAGCAGAGGGCTGTCAAGTGTCAAGTTCAACGCCTGGTCCCCATCCAACGAAAATAAACAGGCTTGCATGGAGTTGTCGACCGTGCACCCAATTTTCCCAATGTCTGTAGACAGAGCTGAAGGGCCCTCCTGTGTTGACCCCCATTCGAGCCACCTGCTGACTCAAGATGGCTTGAGCAAACCCACCCGCCCTCAACGAAGCAAACTGCTCCAGCAGTGCCAACATATCCTTTTACATTCACCGCAGTTGTTGGATTCTCCTTGGCTGGCGTTGTCCTCACAGTCGGACACAAAACGGAGATGGAGAGTGTGGGCTGCCCAGAGTTTGCCTTTAACAGGGCTGGTTGTGCAATAGAAGAGGTAACAATCACACCTTTGCCCTTCTCCTTTGGCAGCTTCGAAAGAAAGAGCCACTGGTTCGGCTTCCTTTGGCAGTCGACTGCTTACACTCATGTAGCTGCCCCCATTTGGCTCCGCACGCGAAGCACCAGCCGTGCTTGAAACATACTCGCCTTTCCTTAGGAGTCAAGTGCTGTAATGACTGGTTGAGGGCATTCCTTGGGTCCACTGGTGGCGGAATGCCCTCCTCGTTTGGTATGCAGTCGCTGGCCCTGGCTAGCGTCGGCAACATCGACTGCATTTTTTGCTTGAAGAGACCAACCTGGGTTCTCTTTTCCCGTTCCAGCTCGAAAGCCAGGGCAGTGTCCTGCAAGGCGTGAGTCTAGTTCTCCTCCTTTGTCCTGGCACCTTCATGCTTTGAGCGTGTCAGAGACTCCACTGCGTCTCCGCCCTCAAGTTTTGCCGAAGGTTCAGTTCTCTCCAATGCTGGCCGCATGGCAATTTCAGCCTCCTGGTCCGGGTACTCTCCCTAGGGGCATTGTGCAGGCTTGACCCCCCACTGCACATTGGCCACCGGTTCAACAAGGTGTCTTTTCTTCGACCTATTATTCCATGTCGATGGCACTATCTTCAATTTCTCCGATGCAAAATCTGCAACCCACAATAAGCAAAATGGAAAAAGATTATGGAAAACCGGTTTTCACTATCATCGTTTTCCTACATGTACAACTCGGAATACAAACCTGCTGCTCTGATGCATCTGATTCCCAAAATTTGATAACAGAGATAATAGCTGAAAAATGACTTTCTAGTGGTGCCAAGATAAACAAGAAGAAACATAAATACACAGCTGATAGCATACTTATCAAGCTTTGCATCTTTGGGCTCAAGACCTAGATTTGCTTGCACTACACTTTCCTTTTCCATAGCACACGACATGATTTTGTCTAATGATAAAAAGAGAAAAAAGAATAGCAACAATAAACATATATCAAATGCTCTTGAGATATTTAAACAACAAAAGTCACACTCGTTCAGAAGAAACGTCAATGAGCACACATGCTTTAAGGTCCTGGCACCTTAAGAAAGGCTTCAAAAAGATTTTGAAGCAGGACACAAGAAAAGAGTTCAATAAAATAGCATAAAAGAAAGACAAAAGAACTAAGAAACAGTCAATGAAGAACAAAAATTGATGTCAAACAAAAAAAGAAGTGATGCTAAAATTTTTTCCTAAATCTAATCAGTCAGCAAATGATTCAAAGGATTAGCTGAAACAAACAGGAATCATTTGCGAATCAGAGAAAGTTAAAAATTGCATTGTTTATGTTAAAAAGATAAAAGAGAAAACATAAAAAATTCAGAATATCGAAAATAATTAAAAATAAAAAGGACATGTGCCCTTACTGAATTGGATCTATATTGATTCAAAGTGGGTTGTTCTGGATCCATGGATTTCAGTACCATGAAATAAAGTACAATTCCAACCAGGGTCATTCTTAGATCTTTGACTTGTGCTCCAACTCCTCCACTGAAGGGATCCGCCCTTACATTTCTCCAAAAGTGTCTGACCAACTTTAAAAAAAATGAGAACAAAGAAAAACAAGGGCATAAACCTAAAGCTTAGACCCAACTAATAAACACTTTACGATATACATGAATAACCAAAATCCTTACTTGAAATCTATGTTCTCTAAATTAATTGGACCTAAATATAAACAAATTTGAAAGACCATGAAAGAAGCCTACACGACTCTGACTTAAGCTGTCATATCACACCCAAAACTCAATTCAGGTAAAAGATAGACCAATTGAAACTTGTTTGGTTTCTGCAAGCAATCTAATTTCTCCACATATATGTAAATTTCTCTAGCAAAAATTCTCTGTTTTCGACATCAACTTTGCAACCACTGGGTCACATCAGATTCCCTACAATAAAATAAACTAAACCCAAGGGATAAGTCATGGGAAGCAAAACAAATCAATCACCAAATGTTAAAAGTCACCCAAACATCCCCAGTGTTGGAATAGAATTCTGCAGCAATCTCTGCAATTGTAGGAGATTTCCGGTGTAGAGGGTGTGGTCTCGAGCTCTCAGGTGATGTACAGGTATAAACTTGGCTTCCTACCAATTATTACAAGCAAACAAACAAAAAACACAAACAATGACAGGATTTGCCTGTCTTTGTGCGAACTTTTGCAGCCAGCATTAGGTTCTGTTCAGCCAAAAATTATGGAAAGTCACTCAAATCAAATTGGATGCCACAACTTTGTTGGGAACTCAAAATAAAAACTTGATTTTGAAGTACAAGATCAAACTCTCGTGCAACATGAATCGGCTTTTCCAAAACCACTGTACATCCACAAGAACACTGATGAGTTGGGCTTTAAACTTCTACATCAGTTGCATGAATCAGAAGACAGAAGACACTGACAATGTAAAGAAAAAAAACTAATGATAAGAAAGTTAAAAGCTAACGACTCTTTCAAACCCTTTCCTAAGCAAACCTTAAAAGAGAAATCAACAAAAATACTGTCTAGCCTTCACAAGAAAACAAATTGTGATGGGAACATGGAAAGGGGAAGATGAAAAATTCACTACACTCAGCATGAGTGGAATATGTTTGAGGGGTTTCATCTATTCTATGATGGACTAGCGGTTTGGTAATAAAAAGGACAACATTTTTCAAAAACAGAGAGGGGCCAGGAGTTCCTCATATGCCCATGAAGTCAGGAAACGTTACAAGAGATGTCAAGTGTTTACTTTGAAATAGTTTATAAATCATCAATTTAAATCATAAGCAGAACGTGCTCGTGTTGTGCAAATGATATGCCTTTCATTTACCCTCAATACCGTACAAGCATCGGGATTCATTTCGCATCAATGTTGTTGAATCTCTAGAAGGGAAGTCTTTAAATTTCGAAAAAATGAACATAAAGTAATCATCCCCAACGTCTTAGGAAATCAAAAAGAAGAGCAGATTTGACACAAGGATCGCACATCCATGAAAGATTGTCGCATTTCAATTCCTTCGAGTTCAGCCTTCATGCCATTTGTCTATTGACAGGCACCTTTTTTGTTTTTCTTGGTTTTGCTTCTTCTTTTTTTCTGCATTTGGCTTTTTGCCTTTACATTTTTTCTTGCTTTCGATTTTCTTTTTCAGGCCGACCTTCACCTTTGAGGGAATACCTCACCACCCCAAAGGCTACTACGAAGCTCCACCGCTTTGGTGGTCAGGTGTAGTTTTGTCACATATCAACTTGTTTCACCTTACGGGTTTTCAACATGCCAAAAGTTCATATGTCATTATTTTCACGGCATAGACATAAATCACCTATACTCTTGATTATTAACCCAAATGAACAACTACACAAGCCTCGAGCCCATCTCTCAACTCTTATTTTGCTACCTACCAATATTTTATAAGGCTTTACGGCTTCTCTCTTAGGATATTTTCATGCTAAACCCTTACAGACACTTGATCACTAGAGTCAATAGCATCTCCTAGTCTTGACTTTCTCAGCTTCATAGGATTTTTCCAGATTTCCTCTTCTAATGATTGACAACTAAAAAACACTTTAAAGTTTCCCAAGTAAAAAAAACACTTTAAAGTTTCCTTTTACTTGGGCAGGTAGTAAGAACAAAACGAAGGCATATCATTGCGTGATAAGACACTTTTAAAATGTTTTTAGGCACAATTAAAAATTTTCTCTTTCAAAAAAGTACTTGACATCAAATGGCATACCACCTGGAAGTAGGAACTCTCTTCTACCAAAAGGGGAGTTTTTATAAAACCAGACTGATTTGTTGGGTAGAAGAAGAACTTCATATGCTCTCCTATAGAAGTAGGGAAGATCAAACTATCCAATTCAAAAATCGAACTATCGAATTCAAAAATCAAAATACAAATCATCTATTCTACACTCCATCCCCACCAATCTAATCACTCCTTCCTTGCACCTTATGCTAAATCAATCAAGAATTCAAGCAAAAATAAATAAAACAGTTTATAAGAACATAAACACGTCCTAAAAACGAAGAAGTGAACCTATATTTACTAAGTTGAACCCTTACCAACTATAAGATACAAAATTTCACTCAAAAAAAAAATGAAAACAACAAAGCAAACCTTTCCACCAATGTCGTGTGAGGTTAATGACTAAAGATCCAAAATTCTAAAAAAAAATGAAGACTACTAAACAATGTTGCAAATCCAACCTAATTGGTCCAACTGAAAATTGCTGGCCGTTTTACATATGCCAAAGAAGTTTTAGATACAAAAAACAAAAAAAATTTAAGGTTGTTTTTATATTTAAAAACGATTTTTAATTTGGTGAAAATTCTATGAGAAACACAGAACAACAAAAGGGTTCGCAACACCAAAAGCCGACCACCGAATCCAGAAAAACAACAAAACCCTAAATCTTCACCATTCATGTTCAAACACTAACCTTTCGACGAAACCCTTGCACATCTGCTCACAGAGGAACAATCGAGAGAGGAAGAGACGGAGGGCTTCTTCTTCAGCAAGGGTGAGAGAGACGAGGAGGGGAGCAGGAGAGTGAGAGGGCGAGAGAGACAACGAGGGGAGAAGGAGACTCCAAGGGCGAGAGAGACGACGAGGGGAGAAGGAGACTCCGAGGGCAGTGCCCTGCAAGGTGTGAGTCCAGTTCTCCTCCTTTGCCCTCACACCTTCATGCTTTGAGCGTGTCAGAGACTCCATTGCGTCTCCGCCCTCAAGTTCTGCCGAAGGTTCAGTTCTCTCCAATGCTGGCCGCATGGCAATTTCAGCCTCCTGGTCCGGGTACTCTCCCTAGGGGCATTGTGCAGGCTTGACTCCCCACTGCACATTGGCCACCGGTTCAACAAGGTGTCTTTTCTTCGACCTATTATTCCATGTCGATTGCACTATCTTCAATTTCTCCGATGCAGAACCTGCAACCCACAATAAGCAAAACGGAAAAAGATTACGGAAAACCGGTTTTCACCATCATCGTTCTCCCACATGTACAACTCGAAATACAAACCTGCTGCTCTGATGCATCTGATTCCCAAAACTTGATAACAGAGATGATAGCTGAAAAATGACTTTCTAGTGGTGACTAGATAAACAACAAGAAACATAAACTGATAGCATACTTATCAAGCTTTGCATCTTTGGGCACAAGACCTAGATATTTCAGGACATGATTTTGTCTAATGATAAAAAGAGAAAAAAGAATAGCAACAATAAACATATATCAAATGCTCTTGAGATATTTAAACAACAAAAGTCACACTCGTTCAGAAGAAACGTCAATGAGCTCACATGCTTTAAGGTCCTGGCACCTTAAGAAAGGCTTCAAAAAGATTTTGAGGCAGGACACAAGAAAAGAGTTCAATAAAATAGCATAAAAGAAAGACAAAAGAATTAAGAAACAGTCAATGAAGAACGAAAATTGTTGTCAACAAAAAAAGAAGTGATGCTAAAATTTTTTCCTAAATCTAATCAGTCAGCAAATGATTCAAAGGATTAGCTGAAACAAACAGGAATCATTTGCGAATCAGAGAAAGTTAAAAATTGCATTGTTTATGTTAAAAAGATAAAAGAGAAAACATAAAAAATTCAGAATATTGAAAATAATTAAAAATAAAAAGGACATGTGCCTTTACTGAATTGGATCTATATTGATTCAAAGTGGGTTGATCTGGATCCATGGATTTCAGTACCATGAAATAAAGTACAATTCCAGCCAGGGTCATTCTTGAACGGCTCAAAATCATGTCAAATTGCTGAATAAATGTGATAACAACAATAACAGTAGCAATAGCTAAATGAAAAAACCACTTAAATCAATCAAAGCCAACTTGTTCTTAGCTCACTAACAAATCACAGTATTATCACGTCAGAGAGGCATTGTGATCACCACTGATTAATTCAACATTACAAACAGCACCAACCTATGGCTAGAACGCTGGATGCACATCATGTACTTAATAGGCAGCCAAGTTGGAGAAGAGAAAAACCAAGTAAGAACAAGACTGTCGTAAGTTAATGTGGGAAATAACTTTAAGCATAAAATGCTTATTCATGTGCATATATAATAGAAGAACTAAATTAGCATGTCCTAGAGGAATAAGTAAACAACATGGAAAGCAGCACTTTCAAAATATGGAAAGGAAATGGGCCACAATGCTATTGGAAGACAACCTGCTACAACACAAGGTTATGTTGTAATCAGAGATCTACTAATAAGTTATCACAACCCATCATACAACAAACATAAAGAAGACAATATGAAATGGCATGCCTAAGAGTGGATCATTGGAAAAACACATGCCATTCACTTTGATGAAACCTAAAACCAATACCCCGTCCCATACCACATCCTATCAACCATGTCAATAGAGGCATGCTTCAAGAATCTTGACTTCGTGTAGCCCAAGAACCAAATCAGGCCAAAACAAGCATCAAACATAATGCTCTCGTGCCTTCAATCAGAAAAAGTGGCTACCAAAGGAAAGACCATTCACTGCAAAGGTATGAAGTATGAACTACATGCATCTCTTTGATCTCTCTATCACAAGCAACCAATCTCGACACAACAGCTACTGAAACTGAATGCAGGGGCCCATTGGGAACAACTACACAAGCCCCGAGCCCATCTCTCAACTCTTATTCTGCTACCTACCAATATTTTATAAGGCATTACGGCTTCTCTCTTAGGATATTTTCATGCTAAACCCTTACAGACACTTGATCACTAGAGTCAATAGCATCTCCTAGTCTTGACTTTCTCAGCTTCATAGGATTTTTCCAGATTTCCTCTTCTAATGATTGACAACTAAAAAACATTTTAAAGTTTCCTTTTACTTGGGCAGGTAGTAAGAACAAAACGAAGGCATATCATTGCGTGATAAGACACTTTTAAAATGTTTTTAGGCACAATTAAAAATTTTCTCTTTCAAAAAAGTACTTGACATCAAATGGCATATCACCTCGAAGTAGGAACTCTCTTCTACCAAAAGGGGAGTTTTTATAAAACCAGACTGATTTGTTGGGTAGAAGAAGAACTTCATATGCTCTCCTATAGAAGTAAGGAAGATCAAACTATCCAATTCAAAAATCGAACTATCGAATTCAAAAATCAAAATACAAATCATCTATTCTACTCCGTCCCCACCAATCTAATCACTCCTTCCTTGCACCTTATGCTAAATAAATCAAGAATTCAAGGAAAAAAAATAAAACAGTTTATAAGAACATAAACACGTCCTAAAAACGAAGAAGTGAACCTATATTTACTAAGTTGAACCCTTACCAACTATAAGATATAAAATTTCACTCAAAAAAAAAAATGAAAACAACAAAGCAAACTGTTGCAGAAGATGGAGAAAAGAGAGGGAACACAAGAGAAGAGAACAAGAGGGAGAGAGAGAGTGAGAACAAACTAACGTGCCTTCATTGCTAACCCTAATCTTTTATTTAAAGAGAGAATAGGGGTCGGCTATTGTCTTTACACAAGAGAGACACAAAAGATATAAATGACTAAAGAAGACTCTAACTTTTAAATAATCATAAAACTACCACACTTAAATATAAACTTCCTAATTTCAACACTCCCCCTCAAGCTGGAGCATAGATATCAATCATGCTCAGCTTGTTACAACATCTAGAGAAATCACCAATAGGAAGAGCCTTAGTAAACATATCTGCCGCCTGATCTTCAGAAGCTACATGAACTGTAGATACAACACTTTCTTGTATAAGATCTCGAATATAATGACAATCGACCTCTATGTGCTTTGTTCTCTCATGAAATACTGGATTATTTGCAATGTAAGTGGCAGCCTTGTTATCACAGTACATTTTCATAGGAAGAGGAACTTCAATACTCATATTTGTTAGCATAGACTTAACCCAAGTCATCTCAGTAGCCGTTTGGGTCATTGCTCTATATTCAGATTATGCAGTTGATCTCGAAACTACATTCTGTTTCTTGCTTCTCCATGATATTAGGTTGCCCCCAACAAAGATACAGAAGCCTGTGGTGGATTTTCTGTCATCAACAGACCCAGCATAGTCAGCATCACTGTAAGCAACAATTTCTAGAGATTCACCTTTCTTGAAAAAGAGGCCTCTGCCCGGAGATGACTTTAGATATTTCAAAACCATCAATGCAGCATCCCAATGGACTTTTCTAGGTTTTTCCATAAATTGACTTAGTTTCCCAACAACAAAGCTAATATCTGGTCTAGTCACAGTGACATTCAGAAGCTTGCCAATAAGAGACCTGTAAGATCGTGAATCTACTAGCTCCGATTGATCATCATGAAGATGAAGACGTGGATTCATCGGAAGATTAGCCGGCTTAGCTCCTAACATCCTTGTATCCTGTAGTAGGTCAAGTACATATTTCCTCTGAGACAACACTACACCTTCTTTGTTATGAGCAACCTCNAAAACCACACTGTGAAACGACCTCAGATAATTTGTGAAACCACGCCCTAGGACTTTGTTTAAGTCCATAAATTGCCTTCTTCAGATGACACACTTTTCTACACTCCCCCTGTCGCTCGAACCCTGGGGGCTGCTGCATATATACAGTCTCTTCAAGATCACCATAGAGAAAGGCATTCTTTACATCCAGCTGATACATATGCCAATTAGAGTAAACCGCAACAGAGATAATGAGCCGAATAGTACCCAACCTGGCCATAGGAGAGAAAGTCTCAAAGAAGTCAACTCCATATGTCTGGGTATAACCCTTAGCCACTAATCAAGCCTTATATCTCTCTACAGACCCATCTGAATGGTACTTGACTGTAAAGACTCATTTAGAGCCAACAATATCACAATTTGAAGGAGGATAAACCAATTCCCAGGTACCACGCTGTAAGAGAGCATCCATCTCATCTTGCATGGCTTTTCGCCATTTACAGTCTAGTAGTGCTTGTTGATGACTAGTTGGTAGAGTAATTATTCAATTTTACGTAAAAAACAACTATTATAATAAAGGTAAGTAGACTAATAAATTATTTGATATATCATTAAACACTCTTTTTAAGGATGTAACACAAACTATTTCAATTAACTCAATGAAATGAAAAAAACATTAAATAATGTTTTTTTTAAATGAGAAATAATATGGGTCACATGATTTAATAATTCTTAAAAAGAGATCATCACGAAATAATAGTTCACTCAATTAAAATATGTTATTATTTAAAAATAGAACAACCAATGTTCAATCTTCACAATTAATGTGAAAAAAAAGTACGAATGTCAAACATACTAGTTGTTCAATAGACTAATCAAAGTTCAATATATTATTTATTTTTGACAAGTATTTAAAAAAAAAATTATCATAAAATATATGTGAAAATAATTTAAAAAGTCCTTAAACAGCTTGAAGGACATAGAAGTCAAATATAATAAATTGTGAACATGAAACTTATTGAGAAAAATGATAAGCTAACAGTTATAACATCTTAACCAACCATGTGAAAATTAAGTAATAAATATTTTCTCATAAAAAAATATAAAAATATAAAAGTTCAAAATATAAAGCAATTTATAGTCAAGTTTCGTAAAAAACTACTTGTTGAAATGCACACACACACACACACACACACACACACACACACACACATATATATATATATATATATATATATATATATATATATATATATATATATATATATATATATATATATATATATATATATATCTATATACTTTTTTGTACATATTTGAAATGGGCCCAAGCACACCAAATTTGAAATGTATTTTGATTATAAAAAATAAAAGTTTAAAAATATTAAGAAATCAAGCATATATTAAAAAATTAAAAAATAGAGATAAAATCGTTTAAATAATCGAGTCTACTAAATATTGGTAGTTCATTCGCTATATATTTTTGATACATAAATCTGATTTGGATCAGACTTGCATATGGTTTAAAAGTCATAAATCAGACTCATGTGGATTCAGATATGACTTAAAAGTCAGATTCGGATCGGATTTCAGATATAATTTTACAATTGCTTTTTTTTTTCATATGCAAATAATATATAACTAAATAATCATGATATCCATAGGAATCAAATAAATAACTCAAATATTACTAGCAAGTTGGACCATCTAGGTTTTTTTTTCTGGATATAATTTGGCAAACTTGAAGAAAAACGAAAAAATAAAGTAATTAAAAAAAATTAAAAATTAAGGAAAAAAAATAAGTGAACAACTAATAATACAAGCATGAAAAATAAGTAGATTTGAAACAAATAAAAAATAAAAACAAACAAACAGTTTGGCGGTAAAACCATAAAAATAAAGAAAATGAAAAAATGTGAAAAAACCGTTTTTTAGCATTAACAAAATAGGATATTTTTAAAACAGTTATTTTACTTATCACTTTTTTTCGCATTTTTTTTAGAAAGAGGCATTTTTTATGACAAAGATATAAAATATATATACAGAAGCATAAATTTCATAATAGCCATTCACCTTAATGGCTTGATAATCCCATGACAACTTTGATGACGCTGACAGTTGCCTCCGGTGGCGTCAATCCTGCAAATAATTAATGCGCTAAGACGGTTAGGTTTTTACTTAAAAGTCATCCTAATTTCTTGTTTGAAATGTGCCAATTATATTCGCCATCAAAGATATATTTGATTTTGGAAATATTTTTTTGATTTTTCTAAAGTTGGTCGGACATCAATTCAAGCTTAATACTTACTGTAAAACAACAAATTGCTGTTCTAATTTATTAGCATCAAGGACGTGTTTGTCACAATCCATATTTTATAGGGAAAACCAAGTTTTTTTTTTTGGTACATCTTCGCTGGGCATCGGCCTGGCTTTGACTGATTAGAATAAAAAAAAAATGTTAACATACTTTAATATAAAAGTAACGTTGAGATATATTAAATTAAGGAAATTATGGTCGAACATAATTGACGGACATAATGGTTTAAGATAGCCTATTTTATGAACAAAGTCGGAACCTTCTGCGAACAACAATATTCAAGAATTGTGAACAATTCATGAGACTAATTTAGATCAATGGTAAACTGTAATGTATTCTTCCAACTTCGTTTTCCCTCGATGTGATAAAAAACACAAGGCAACTATGGTACAAAAAATGCAACATAAAAGTTCACCAAAATCTGTCCATCATCTAGAAATTAAATGGATAAATGCATACGTAATTTCAAGCTGGTATAAGATGCGTGATGTGATCCATATTGGTCGGATTCAAGGTTACATACGTAACGTAAAAAATAGCTCATTCAATTTTTAAATATTAAAAATTCACCCAAAAATTTTTAAAAGGGAAAACACATGGAAATAAGTAAAAATTAAAACTAGGAAAAATTTTCTCCACATGGACATGAAATGCGTAGACATAAAAATAGCAAGTGAATGCTGCCTAAGCTACCTACAAAATGCATTTTCCGTGGTAATTGACCTTCTTGAACTATTCGTCCGTGGATCAATTGGCCAAGCAAACAAACACCCGAATAACTTGTTCGAAATGGGGCCCGTCTCATAAATGTAAGACACCAAACAAACATGCGTCTATTTTAGTCACTATTTTTTGGAACCGCCCAAAAGATTAAGTTTGTCAGAAAGTGAAACGAGTGCGACCTGATCTTCAATTGTCTCAGAACACCTACATCTCAGCATTCAAATATGCACTTTGATATATTTCAGCGGCAAAGAAAATGATTTGAGATGACCGCTTCTTTTTTGTCCTTTCCCCATTCAAACATGGCAGAGGATAAAAGTTTCAGTTTCTTTCACTTACTAACGAAAGATTACTATGCATAACTAGCGAGCAGTTGATCACAGTGCAGTGACAAAAGAAGAACTCCTTTTAAGGAGCACATTAGCTCATCCTTCATATTTGCCTTTCAAAAAGAACAAGTCATCATTCTGTCGCTTTCACAACGTTAGTAGTTTACTTAAAGCAGCTTTGCAGCTTTTCTGAAACTCGTTTAGTAAATGATCTTAACAATCCCAACAACTCTTTCAATCTCTCTTCAACGACATTTTCTATATTGTGAACACAAAAGTTTCAGCCTTTATTGCATATATCTAGCATAATTAGAGTCAAGCTGCTCACAAGGTCAGATGGCTATGTTAAAAACAGAGGTTTTTGCCTCCTGAAAGTATCAGGTCCAACACCATAACGAAGTTAATTAAGCTCTTCATGGTATTCAATTCACCTGCTCATAAATACCGTCAACATATTCTTAAGACCATTAAATATTTTATTTTTATTGTATGAAAACGACATACGCAAAAACTTACAGTATGAAGGAGTCGTTCTATATTTTGAAAGAGTGAAAGAGAGATCTAGAGAGGGAGAGAGAGATTCTGCATAGCAGAACACATGCATTGCAAATACCGCCATTGCCAAGCTAACATAGTCGTATAATACTCCAAACGCTGCAACCCAATTGACTGAAATCATCCTTGAAGCTTCCCGCAGTCAAACATGGAGGTCTGCACTCTTACCCAAGAAAGAATCCCAACCAGCATCCTATTCCTCAATAAGGTGATCGCCGTGCCACCACTCTGTTGCAGCCTCCCCACCCAGTAGGCCGTCAAAATGAGCCTGAACCATCTTCACCTCCTCTGCTTCACATACTTCTCCAGTCCTTCTTTCACTCTTTGGTCTCTCTATTCTTCACTCCCCTTTATCCCTAGAAGGGCTTCTACCAAGCACCTGACAAGCACAAGAGCATCCTCCAGAGCACAGCATCCGCCCTAACCAATGTCAGGAGTCATTGGTTGCATGGCATCCCCAGTCACAGTCACCTTTCCCTTGCAGACCTCATGACCCCACAACATCGTCCATGGCGACCTGTACCTCGGAGGTGAACACATTATGGAGTTCAGGTCGGTGTGCTCTACGACACTCACTGCTTCCAGTGCCCCCTCTATTCCACTTAAAACAATTTCTCTCAACTTCAGTGGGTCGTCTTTCGTTGTTGCATCATCTACAGCCGATGAGGAAAAGAATAAGACTTCAGTTTGTGCAATTTTTGTTTTTGAAAACAGAATCTCGCTTCACATTATACTGCGTGGAATGCCTAAATCATTAATGCCAACTGGATTAATAATCTCTCCCAGTCTAAGCCAACACTCAACAATATTGCATTATTGTATATAAATGACAAAAGATACATAAACTTCATGAGCTCTAAATATTTATTCTTATTTATCTCCACATCAGATTCCATGCCCCAACATGACTACAAGTACATGCTGTCTAAGCCTTAATTTCTTGCATAAAATTATTAAATTACCAAGCAAAAGATTTGATTTTGCTGAATGAGTTTGCAAAGTTTGATTACATATAGCTTTTGCAAGCTGAATTGTTGTTTAAGATATGCTAAAATCCAGCCACCATGGAGCAGCATAGAGATGGAACCAGGACACTTTTCCATTATTATATTCAATCAAGGCACACCAACACATCTTGTTTGAACCCCTTTTCATTGATCATCAAACTGAAGATCATGATGAAAGGGCATAAGGAAGTCCTCCAGAATGAAAGAAAGACATCACTTACTGGGCAAGTTTCTTTCCCTACTTCTACCACCTATAAACGGATACAAGCACTATTGTCAATCAGAAGCATGAAATGCTCAAACATTACAACTAGACAACTATGAATTAGGAGACATACATACCCACATTTGCACGAACATGTATTTTATTAGTTATTCATGCTATACTGCATGTCCATTTGTACATTATTTTTATATTTGTATTTGCATTCCCATCTTTCCAGCAACTACAAGCTAGTTAATGACGAACCTTCAGACAAAGCAAATGCAGGACCCAGCAAACAAAGAATAACCTCCTTTTATTTTATAA
Organism: Nymphaea thermarum; assembly: GCA_011799765.1. Classification (NCBI taxonomy): domain Eukaryota; kingdom Viridiplantae; phylum Streptophyta; class Magnoliopsida; order Nymphaeales; family Nymphaeaceae; genus Nymphaea; species Nymphaea thermarum. Next base: position 27,953 of record JAANDH010000562.1, read on the forward strand.
CAGATCTTGAAGTTAGATATGTGGTTTTTTCAAATCTTGCTGGATCACAATACGACCTAATCCATGCACTGTCATCTAAACACTTTGTTTCAATGGTAAGCTTATTAGATGCATTAACCCGTTAGCTTGTCTACCTTTGTCCATAAAATTATTTCTAACATTATAGGACGGGAGCGATTTTTGGAGAGTATTTCTTAAATGCAAGGGGCATTTCTAAAGCACTGTAACATACAACAGAGTGGCTTGATGCTTATGACCATGCAGATTCACTTAACAACATTAGGTCAAGGAATTTCCAGAAGTACTTGACCCCAGGATCTTACTCCAGTTGCTTGAATAAGTCGTCTCCATCATAGTCAACCCATCTTCTTACTTCACCAATCCTTTCTTAAAACATACACATATCTCTTCTTTCTTTCAATCACTCGATTCATACAGCCAAATAGAAAGATTTCTTGCTGAATCATCTAAATGGACCTTTATGCAGAAGCAAAAAGTCCCAAAAACTAAAAGCCTACAGGATATCACTTGCTGGACATGTTGCCACCTGGTGCCCTTTCAATGCTTCAAAGTCCAACTCATATCAGTTTTGATCCTTAGTACCATCCTGAACTCTTCAAGTCCACATATTGGCAGCACAAGAAGACCTATCGGGTAGAGAAGTGAAGAAAATAAAATTCCAATAAAAAATATATATAATATAAAATAAAATCTTTTAAATATAAAATACATTTTTAATAATAAGATATATATTATTATTACATAACAATAATAAAAAATATAAAATTATTAAAAAAAACACTAGTCGGGCCGAATCGGGCCCCATCCGGCCTACCCGGGACGGCCCGATATATTATCGGGCCAGCTTGGACCAGCTTTATATTTGTCTATATTCTTAAAAATTTTTTTATCAAGATTACCTTCATCTCATACAAAATTCAAAATTTTTATTAAATAAAATGGGGGGAGGGGGGGGGGAGGGGGGGAGAGAGAGAAAAGAAGGCAAAAAAATGAGGGAAAAGATAAGAGAAGAAAAAATGAAAAACGAAGAGTGAGTGCGGTCAACAACACCCGACTCAGTCAAGCCGAATCAAGGGTCGTGTCGGGCCGCACCCGCACCCGAGTCAACTCGCGTGTTTCACTAGTTTTGGTCAATCAGTAACTGACTCAACCGACTAATTGAGATTTTGACAACTTATTATTTATCAGGATCTGAAGTAAATGCATCAAAAACTAACCTTGATAGGCTATGTCACATGAGTGTGGGGTGTGGGTGCCGGTGCAACGTATCCCAAAAAAATTGGGTTCAAGGGTGCGGCGAGGGTGTATATACTTAATATATTTATTTTATATATATAAATGTATGTATTCATAATATATATAATTTGAACCTGCATAAGAAAGGATGTGGTTGGGCTGCGTGTCGGAGCTGCACTAGCACCAGCGTCGTGACGACATGGGTGCCGCCCCTTTTTAAGGGTCCGTGTGACATAATTGATAGGTGGTTCACATTAAACCAAACCCGTAGATATCACAAGTCCAAAGAGAATGGTGCTCTTAAAGCTTTGGATCCTCGTAAAGTCCATGGAATTAATCTCAATATTTGCATGCCATAAATCTAGAAAAATGGTGCTCATAAAAAGGGGGGGGTGATTGCCCTGAGTCTTATATCCAATGGTCTGACATGGTTCTAGAAAGCCATATATTTAAGAACCATGGACTAAATTAAATTATGTCTCAAATCCATGGATTTAGGTCAAATGGGGGAGGATCTAACTTGAGAAAAGATGGAATTTAGGATGCAAGTTTGCAAATTCAAGATGTAATGCATGGGTCTTTCGAACAAAGGATTTCAGATCCTTTTCAGAAATCAAGGATCTCAAATCTTCGGATATAAGATCCCTAAATCACTAAATGTCATATCACATTGGATGTGGATCAAAGCAATCAGATGCCACCTAAAGCTTTGGGTCCTTGATAAGGTCTAAGAACATTGGTACTACAGGTAGATGCTTCGCACAAATCAGCCACCTTAAGGGCATTTAGAACAAGAAAAAAGCAGTCGCCAGTACATATCATGCTTAAGCAAGCAACTTCACCCAAAACTACAAATTAGCTTCAAGCAAGTTATCCCTAAGATAAAAGCATTATCACAAATACTATTTTCAAATATTAAATGCCAAGGCTTTTTTGGAGTATAATACAGCAGAGTTGTTTTTCTTGGAAAAATATTGGGAAAATCTCAGCAAGTTTTAAAAAAGTTAAAAAAAAAGGAAAGATCCTAAAAATAACATGTAAAAATTGTGAAAATGAAAATCTGGTAACTACAAAATGTAAAAAATGCAAAAAAAGGAGAAAATGCCAAAAAAAGGGAAAAACAAAAAACATGAAAAAACCTGAAAAAACAAATTTTTTCATTTTATCTTTTTAATGTATTTTTTTCATTTTTGTCAGCTGGCCTGTTTTTAAATTTTTTTTTTTTGCATTTTTTTCAAATAAATGAGTGTTCTCTGACAATGGTTAAAAGTAATTTAAGCTTCCAAAAGATATCAAACTAAACATTGCCTAAGAAAACCTTTTTCTTCTATTTTCTCATAATTAACAATTGTCATTCAATGTGTCAATGTCAATGCATATCTACCAATATGATATAGTGTCCTTGAGCCCAGGAAGCTCAAAGATTCTCCACACAATTACATACCACACTATTAGCATCTCGTCCTCCACAAAGCAAAAGCAGTCCATCAGACCGTGCACTTGCTGTTGCATACCTGCAGAAGAGCCGCTACAAGTTACCTTAACCTAACCACCATTTCAATTCAAAAAACTGGAGAAAGCAAAAAGGAAATCCTATTTATCAGCTAAAAAACATACACTGTAACAACAAAAGCAGCTGATAACCACCAAAAGTACCACTCGATGATGGGGACATCTAAGCAAGTTTTGCACCTCTGTCCACCAATGACTTACATGCATGGAGGTGGGCCTTCTCCTTCTGGCTCTAGTTTCCTCCACTCATAGGGCTTGGCAGCTGTATCTAAAGCCCAGACATCTTTCCTGATGAATTTAAAAAAAGAAAATCAGCAAAAGGATTAGCATCGACTCTGTAAACATTTCCATCATATTTCAGAAAGCAACACCAAAAATATTTAACATGTACAAAGAAAATTATAAGAAGAGATACCATCATTTCCACCAATAGCCAACAGGAACCGCTGTCCAACTAGAGCCATCACATGGCCATATCGAGGACCTGGGCCAGCACCTTGTACAACCACCCTAGAACACAAGTACAACCATTTTCATGAGCAAAGGCCTACATCCCAATGAGAATATACGCAGAAAATAAGGAATTACTTAAATTCAACGATCACCTGTGCCATCTAGGTCTTTGCTGTGTCAGGTCAAGAACATGTAGATCCTCCGCAGACAAGCCAGTTGGACCGATCCCACCCTAACAGTTAAAGGACGCAAGATATTTAGTCCTACATCAATAACTATGCAGTGACTCTAGAACAAAGTCAAACTCAAAACTAACCTGAATAACGACCATCGTACCCACAGCAGTTGCAACATGTGCAGCACGAGGCGATGGCGGTTCTCCAAGTGGCGAAAGTCTAACATTTATTTTGGAGTTCACGTTAGAGACATTGTGCTATAAGAAGAAGACCGGTGCAATGAATGATCCAATTTTTAGAAACTTCAGCACCTCAATTGAAACAAGAGATATAGCTACAAGCCCGGAAACAATGCACCAAGATATTTCCAAGACCATAGGTACCAATATAAGTTGTTACTGAAATCAGGAAACATCAGCATACCATCTACAAAATTAATCATCTAAACATTTCACAATCAGATATAGAAGTAGAATATACATTACATGAACTCTTTGAAGCCTCACCTTGACCATTTGTTCGAAAGCATTGTAATAACAATGGACGTCAGCAGTAGCCCCAACTAACCCTGACAACAAAAAGAAAATTATGATCAGATCATACAAGAGCACACCCGCTAGAAGCCAATCTGCCTATTGCAAATAGGGGCAAACAAATGCGAACACTTGCTACAAACAAATGCGAACACTTGCTGACAGAGACATCTAGCGTCAATCAACTCAGGAGGGGCGATGGACCATGGTACAAAAACAACCGCTCTTGCAGAGAAAGAGTCACCTCTCCCATCAAATAACGCCCGTAGATTGCGACCCCACTAACCAATAAAGGTTAGTGACAGTTCCTCAATCAACTCTGATGATGAAGGACCTCTCCCAATAGCCTCCAACTCATCAGAAACCATGCGATTTCGGATCTCCGACGGTATTCGTAACTCGATAAAATCTACTAAAGAAGAAAAATCTTAACAAGAATGTTTTTGGATGACCGCAGCTTACTTATTCCAGTGCTTGCGCCCGACGACGGCGGTCCAGAAATCGCAGAATTACCCTCAAGAGCGGTGGCGCCCCCAAACAGTATTAGACGAGGACCAACATAACCTGGGGATCCTTCTTCCCCCAACGGCAGCAACGGCAGTCAGTGTGTGCCCGCATCTGGGACCAGGGCCATCTTCCTTCTTCTCGATGACAGCATTTACGACACTGTACGTGGGAGCGGGCCTAGAGCCAACGGCTGGGCCGGAATGCGGCTGTTGTTGCTGCTGTTGATGGGATGGCAATTGCTCTTCGCGTTCCCCGTGGAGACTTTGCGAAGGGACGGAAGCAGATGCGCTCTGGCTCTGGCCCGGACTCTGATTCTGACCATCCTGCTGGTCCCTTTCCGGCACCGCAGCCGAATCCACGTCCATCATCTTCGCAAGAAAGCGCCGCCTCTATCGGTGCAACGAATCAGAGGGATGAACCAAGGGAAGATGCTCTGATGGGGAAGCAATTTGCGGTGGAATTAGCCATGAATCTTGACCCCTTACCCATTCCATGGCGATGAAAATACCTATTCCGGCCCATCCATCGATTAATCACGACAAATTAATGACCTAAGCTGCTTGATTCGCCCGGGAAACGAGATGATTCGTGGTACTGGGCGCCAGCCTTCCGACCGCGACGGATCTAGCTGAAGAAGCGTTCCGGCGATCAGATCGTGGCCGACCGAGATGGGGACAAGAAAAGCTAAAAAATAATTAAAAGAAGGGGAAAGAATGAGAGGAAAGGGAAGGGAGAAGAATTCCACGGCGTCCTCCTCTGGTTGGCACGAGGCCAATAATTGGTTCTTTTCTGCGGTTGCCGCCCCTTCGTTCGGAAATTGGGTGTTGGGTTGTGGATAAGAGGGCGGAACGAGGATATGATGAGAATCCCCTTCTCGCCTTTCCCCTTCTCTTGGCTTTCTCCCCCTCTTCCTTCTTCTTCCTCGGCAACCCAAAGCCCCTCCCTCCTTCGTGCGTCTTTCTTTTGTTCTTCTTTTTTTGGTTTTTTCCACTCTCTCTCCCCTCTCTTTCTCTCTCTCCCTTTCCTCCCACTCCCTCTGTTTGTTTATTTTATATTTTATATATATATATATATATATATATATATATATATATATATATATATATATATATATATACTACCTCTGTTTGTTTATTTTATATTTTATATATATATATATATATATATATATATATATATATATATATATATATATATATATATATATATATATATATATATATATATATATATATATATATATATATATATA
>JAANDH010000562.1:34034-192542 GCA_011799765.1 Nymphaea thermarum
GATCGCGCGTTCTGAGACGGGACTTGTCATGAGCCAAAGGAAATACACCTTGGACCTTTTGAAAGAGACAGGTAAACTGGGTTGCAGGCTATTTCTTACTCCCATGGAGTCTGGCACCAGAATCAGTATCAAGATTGGGAATATGTTGGATGAAGAAGGAAAAGGGAGATATCAGCGATTGGTTGGTAAACTTATTTACATCACTCTTACTCGCCCTGATATTACGTATGCTGTGGGTGTGTTGAGCTTGTAATAGGACAACAATAAATTAAATTTGTGGTTCCTTATGATAAATAATGTGATATATGTCAATTGTGATATTATATATCTATATACATATATATAAAAATAAGATTCAATAATCATTCATCTGTTCAAATGCATGCAACTCAAAAGATATTATGAAAATCAAATGCACAAAATGAATTTTATGTGATTTTTTGACGTAAAAAATCCAATTTTAAACATTGGTTTTCAATGAATTTTTATGCTTATATTTTTTTATTCAATCAGATTTATGAAGAAAGGGTTAAAATGTAGGCCGTTCTTAAATCGGTTCGGATCGGGCTTAGCCGATCTCGATAGGAGTGAACGGAGCTCATCCAGAGCACAAGTTAAAGTTTGTGTATTACTTGGTTAAGGCCGCGTTTGCTGTTGAAACTAACTCAATATGGCTCAATGCCAACTCAGTATAAAAAATTTAAACCAAATGCGGTCAAAGATCCAGGACTCGACCCACGTCAACACTTTGAATCGATTCCTTGACTTCAACCCAAATTTCTCGAGCCATACGCAAGTAAGACAACTTCATTAAATTTTTCCAAAAAGTATATAATGATAATATTCTATTAACAAATAAAAAAATTATTAACTATTAATGATAATTTCAAAAGGATAGTTTGTAAACCTTTGAGCGATGCTTAAGCCTGGGCACCGGGCCGGGCCGCCGCCGGGTACCCGGTACCCGGCCCGGCTTGGGCCCGGGCTCGGGCCTTGAGATAGAACTTAACGGGCCCGTTTTATCGGGCCCAACCCGGCCCGGTTAGTTACCGGGCCGGGCTCGGGCTTGAGAGTGTGTTCGTCAAAGGCCCGAGAAGCCCGACACTCGACAACAGCTTTAAAAAAAAATATTCAAGAAAATGATCGAACCTTCGTTTTCATTCTCATTTTTTCTCCGGTCGCTCGTACTCCTCTACTCTGCTGCTCTGCAGTCTGCAATAGCAACATACTGGTTTCCTACTTTCCTTCAACAGTTGGAATGCCTCCTCCGGTCCTCTCCATCGCCATCAGCTTGTCCTCTCCATCAGTTGAAGCCAAAAAAGAATGAGAAGAAGAGCATGAAAACCTCTTGTTGCAGGCTCTAAAACCCTCTCTTCGCCTACTCGCCGGAACCTTCTGCTCCAGCCACCGCTGCTTCTTATCCACCTTCTTCTCCATTGATGGTACTCACCGGCGATGGATGGCCATCCATTCTCAGTCCCCCCATGGCAGACCTTGGAGCCCTACGCCGACCTCCCAGACGATGTTGAAGGGAACCCCAGGAACCTCGTGCCTTCACCGTGGCTGGCCCCAATCGTGGCCCTTCTCAATAGGTCACCGGAAATGGAGCATCGCCTTGATGAATTCTGTCAGATTTTCCTAATTCGACAGAGGATCACCCTTCAATTGAGCTAAGAATCAGAGGAAGTTCTCTTTGTACCTCACTGCCTTCATCTCCCTCAACGATTCCCTCTCCCTGTGCGGCATTGGGTCTGTGCCTTCAAGGAGGAAATGAGGCCTGCAGTTTCAGCGATAAGCAAGAAACATGCTAACCCCCTACTAAAAAACTTCACCTCTGCAGGCCCGTAGGGTTGGTGAAGGAGTTGCTTTGATCCTGATTGTGGTGGAAAACGAGGGTTTAGCATATCGGGCCGGGCCGGGCCTCGGGTATGAACCAAAGCCGGAGGCCCGTTATTTCACAAGCCCGGCCCGGCCCGGTTAGTTTCGGGCCGGGCCTCGGGCTCGTCCAAAAGCTTTAACGGGCTTCTGTTTGGGCATCTTTTTCGGGCCGGGCTGGCCCGGCCCGGCCCGATGCCCAGCCTTAGCGATGCTATTGATTGATTAGTTTTATGATGACGAATGAGGATCAGGTCCCTTTTGGCATTTGTATTGATGACTATAGCGGCAATTGCTATCTGAAGACTACGATTTCTAGTTGTCGATCAAAGAAATATGGAAGCTCAAATCCTCGCGGGACCTACGGGACGATGACAAGGAGAGAATGATGGGTTAGGGAAGATTGAAAGGAAAAAAAAAAAAAAATCTTTGTATGGCAACAATTAATACATACGTTCTCCCTGCATATAGAGTTAACACCATTGCAGCCCTGTCGTTTGAGGTATACATATATATATATATATATATACATATATATATATATATATGCTAGCCATTCAACCTCTCATAACGCTGAAGGAATTCACATTTTTGTGTGTCTCTCTCTCTTCTCACTCTTATATATATATATATATATATATATATATATATATATATATATATATATATATATATATATATATATATATATATATATATATATATATATATATATATATATATATATATATAATTAGAGAGAGAGAGAGAGATGTTAATTGTGCTTAAAACTTAAAACTTCATTTGTCAAGATTATAGGCGCTAGTTCACCTGCATTTATGTAGATTAATAAGTACCAAAACTAATTTATGTAGATTAAATAAGTACCAAAACTATGTGAATAGTTATACATGAATTGAAGATTTATATACAAAATTACTTTTCAAATTTAAAATTCAAACTATCATCACCCTTTTGGAAAAAAAATCTTGAGTATGACGCCTGATGAATTATAAGGCAAATTGATTGAAGTGCTCAAACTTGTCACACAAGTCATTAACCATATACAAAGTTTATTTCCAAGAAAACCATCATATTAGAGGGCATGCCTCCTACTTTTATTAGCAAATGAATCATAGAATGCAAGAAAACAAATAATAGAACCCGGTGGTCAACAACAGATATATTGGTAATCACTTTAACTCAAGGGCAGAGCCAAGGAGGGGTGGCCTTTACATGTAAATGTAAAAAATCTCATTTATCCTATATAAAATTTTTTAAAAATTATATTTCGGCTCTACCAAAATTTTGGAACTATAGTTCAGCACCCTCATAAAAAATTTATAGTTCCACCTCTGCTTCAACTGTTAGACATCGAGCACTTGACCACCTCCCATGAAGGATTAGGGACTCAAACAAATACTAAGTGGGAAAACCATGTTACCCAAGCACATTGATTATCCAAGTATGGAAGGTAATTAGTTGGTGTTGATAGAAGTATAACTAACCCTAACGATCAAGACAGGAATACCAACCATCATCTCTTACGACAATGACGATTCGTGTTGTAGGACGAGGAATCCTTTTTCTTTTTAGGTGCATTATCTACCCAAAATATTGACCACCATTGGCGGCATTGTAATTGGAAGACACCTCCACCTTTCATGAATCTACATTGTTGCCCTTTGCCGACTACCATCCCCGCCGACTGCTATACTTAAACATTATATATATATATATATATATATATATATATATATATATATATATATATATATATATATATATATATATATATATATATATATATATATATAAGAGAGAGAGAGAGAATTAGCATTCTATTTTTAACATATAAACCACATTGATCTTGTACAATGTTAGATTAAATGTGGAAAAAACGGCAAAAGGTTTTACAAATTTCAATGTCATGATTTTATTTAATACTCTCTCGTTCTCTCCCTCATATATATATATATATATATATATATATATATATATATATATATATATATATATATATATATATATATATATATATATATATATATATATATATATATATATATATATATATATATATATATATATAATTCTAGTTTTTTAAAGTCCCCCAGCTATCTAATTTGTATTGTTCAACCCAACATGATAGACGGTTAAGAGAAAAATAAGAAGAAAAAGGTGATGGACATTTTTGTTATCTTATATTAGTTTACACATTTTTCTCTTTGTTTTTCTCTCAACCAAACATTTGCCTTAGATCGACGATGTTCGTTACAATGGCTGGGTGGCTCTATGTAACCACAGTTATCGTTCACTCACTATACACACACACACACATCAAAGTTGTATGATTCATCATGATGAATGATTAATAGAATTGCAAGAAAAAAATGGTGATGAATGTTTTCATTATATGGTACTAGTTTACACATTTTTCTCCTTGTTTTTCTCTCAACATTCATTGCTTCAAATGGACCATTTTGGTCAGATGGCTAGGTGCTTTTATATAGCTAGAGTCATCAGAGAAGCACAAATGCCCCTTTATTCCCCTAGCCTCCGAGGTCTTGGGTGGTGTCAGCATTAGCGACGGTACTAGTACACCCTTCAACTTAGGTATCACAGCTCACCACTTAAGATGCATATACATAATACCCACATGAATCAAACTCGAGAAGAAATTTGTATTTTTACATGCTTCCAGTAACATTTCTGTCCATATTTATATGTGTTCACCCATATTTTGTCCACCTGTCTATGACGCGCACAAGCAATACTTGATAAGGGGCCTGACTGGTGTACATGTCATAGGGATCACATGGTGTCAGCATTAGCGACGGTAATAGTACACCCTTCAACTTAGGTATCACAGCTCACCACTTAAAATGCATATACATAATACCAAAATGAATCAAACTCGAGAAGAAATTTGTATTTTTACATGCTTCCAGTAACATTTCTGTCCATATTTATATGTGTTCACCCATATTTTGTCCACTTGTCTATGACGCGCACAAGCAATACTTGATAAGGGGCCTAACTGGTGTACATGTCATAGGGATCACATGGTGTCAGCATTAGCGACGGTAATAGTACACCCTTCAACTTAGGTATCACAGCTCACCACTTAAGATGCATATACATAATGCCCACATGAATCAAACTCGAGAAGAAATTTGTATTTTTACATGCTTCCAGTAACATTTCTGTCCATATTTATATGTGTTCACCCATATTTTGTCCACTTGTCTATGACGTGCACAAGCAGGACTTGATAAGGGGCCTGACTGGTGTACATGTCATAGGGATCACACTTTTCATGTCCTCCTCTGTTAATCCAAGTACATAGTCTGCTTCAATTTTTCAATTTTCATATATCCAATCATATTGATGAATGCATTATATATATATATATATATATATATATATATATATATATATATATATATATATATATATATATATATATATATATATATATATTCAAAAATGGATGTCTAGATTAAAGCATTTTGCATCTACTTGTGTTTAGACATCAGAGCTTCAAAAACAAATAAAAATATCCACTTAAGCATGAAAATGTTGAATCCAAGATGCAGCTAATAACAAATTTGAAACAAGAAATCACAAAATGCTGAACAAGGAAGAAGACCTGTCATCTTCCGCTTTGATTATGTTAACTACACCATCATCAACGCAGTGTAGAGGCTGCCTTTAACCAACTGGCAAGGAACTCTAACAGAATCTGCTATGACCTACACCAGCAACACAAAATATAGAAATATACATAATATTCAAGAGGTTATACAATTATTAAAATGTTGATGAATCAAAGAGTACTTTCAACTCCAAAGATCTAGTCTAGTTTGAATAACAGAATCCAAGCACAAAATTTTGAATATCATTTCTAATTCTGTATAGAATTGAGTAAGAGTGGTCGGCTGACTCATTGATTTTAAACAAGTAACTTCAATATTAGGACTTACGATGAGAGAGAGAGAGAGAGCCAAAAGTATATCCATTAACGTAACCCTAATCTCTTTTAAAAGAGATTAGGGTTGGTGGTATAGAATTTAAAAAAACAGTCCAACCATTATAAGAAAATATTTAAAGACCTCCTCTCTAACTTTCTAATATTGCAGAAACACTCTTTAACACTCCCCTTCAAGCTCAAGTACATATATCAATCACGCTAAGCTTGTTACAAGCTCTCAGGAAATCGTCTATGGGAAGAGCCTTGGTGAGGATATCAGCTTCCTGATCATCGAAGGAGACATGAATAGTGCTAACAAAGAAGTCTTTTATAATAAAGTGTTGTTATAAAAACTCCTTTGTTTGAGCTATCTCTTGATTACTTTCTCTAGTGAGAACAATATCATCTATGTATACAATCAATATCACTATACCAGATATGTCTTGCTTAATAAACAACAAGTGATCAAGCTGAGATCGTCGAAATCTACACTTAGACACTTAAATAAAACCTTAGTTAGCTTATGGAACAATGCACGAGGACTTTGTTTAAATCCATAAATAATCTTCTTTAATATGCATACCTTGGAACACTCCCCCTGTCACTCAACACCAAGAGGTTGTTGCATGTAGACGGTTTCAGAAAGGTCTTCATACAAAAAAGTATTTTTCACATCTAGCTGTAAGAGAGACCACTCTCGGTGGACAGCAAGAGATCTAATCAATCGAACAATGCCGAACCGAGTCATAGGCAAAAAAGTCTCAAAAAAGTCAACACCATAAGTCTGAGTATATTCTTTAACGACAAGACGTGCCTTGAACCGTTTAACTGAAGCATTAGAATGATACTTGATGGTGAACACCCATCTTGAGCCAACACAGTGCATCGGTGGATCCACCAAGTCCTATGTCTTCTGAGAGAAAAGAGCATCCAATTCCTCCTGCATGGCTCGTCGCCACCGTGGATCTAACAAGGATGATGAGAAGACGGGATCACGTGACTAGATAGAACTTAATCAAACTGCACCAAACTTGTACTAGATGATCAATAGAGACAGAATTAGAAATAGGATGTAGTGTGCACTATTGTTTGCCCTTGCGAATGGCAATAGGGAGATCTTCTGCAAAATGGTCATCATTTAAACATGAGTCAGTCTTATCAGTAGAGCTTACCTTTCGAGAAGACACTGATGGGCGGTTGGAAGAGGGACCAAGACGACGAGTGTAAACTAATGGAGGATCAAGGAAATGTTCATGTGACATGGGTTAAGATGGTGGGAATGATTCAACTGACACTAATGGAATAGAAAGAGGTACAGGTACATGCATCTCAGACGGAGAGGGATAGAAGTGGAAAAATAAGGACGAGACTCAAAGAATATAACATCTGCACTGATAATGTCTTCCTTAGTCAAGGAATCAAAGCACTTATATCCTTTTTTGATTGGCTAAATAGCCAATAAAGACACATTTGATGGCATGGGCAGCAAGTTTATTTTTGTTTGGGCTTAGAATATGTGCAAAGTAGGTACATCTAGGTAAATGAAATAATGAACGACCTAGATATAAAAGTTGAATGGGAATATGTTCTTGAATGGAGGAAGAGAGAAATCTATTAATGAGATTGCATGCAGTAAGAATTGCATCACCCCAAAAACACGTAGGCATGTGAAACTGCAGCATGAGGGTGCGAGCCACATTCAAAAGTTGCCGATGTTTGCATTCAGCTACACCATCTTGTTGGGACGTGTATGGACAAGTATATTGAGAATGAATTCCATAGTTGGCATAAAACTGAAGTAGAATGGAAGACTTGAATTCAAGAGCATTATTACTGCGAATATTTTTTATAATGAAACCAAACTGAGTTTTTATTTCCTTGACAAATTTCTAAAGAATACATATGACTTCAAATTTTTTATTAACAAGAATACCCAACTGACTCTAGTAAAATCATCAACTAAAACAAGATATTATCAAAAACATAAACGAAAAGGAACCCGACTAGGACTCACACATCCACATGAATGAGATCAAACAGAGACAGACTCTGACTCAAAGGAAAGTTGTTCCTTGTATGCTTGCCTAATTGACAAGCATCATATAAGGACTCTGATGCAGGAATATCTCAAAACATGTGACGAAGTTTGAGTACTGACAGATGACTCGGTCTGAGATGCCACGAGAAAGGAGAAGTCCTCGAGGGAAAAGATGATGCAGCAACATCTATTGAGACAGATAGGAAATAGAAACCCACATGCTCATGGCCGCCACCAATCATCTTCTCAATTAGTAAGTCCTGAAAAGAACAAACATCAGGGTAAAAAATGACTCCACACTGTCAGTCAAAAGCCAACTGGTTAACAGATAACAAATTGACAGAAAACTGAGGAGCATATAGCACATGTGTAATAATGCCTAAGTGTGGGAAGTATATATCACCGCTACCCAAAGTAGGGGACAACTTGTCATCATCCTTTGACATGCTGTGGTGTAGAGAATCTGATTAATGATGAAAATTATGTGGTTGATTACAACAGTACCTGGAAGCACCTGAGTCTAACCTTAGTCATCGATAGGAGCACCATCAGAGAAGGCTGAATCTATTACAATAACTTTGGCAAATGTAGTGGCAGATGTAGAAGCCGGCTTCCGAGCAAGAACAAGATCATATTCAACTTTACTTAAGGTAAGAGAATATGACATGAATATAAGAGGATCAGTAGAAGACTCAACCGCAGATATTGTCACCTTTGAATGGGCAGCTTGGGATGAAGAAAGACCTTTGTCTGTGGCAATTCTACCTTCACTACATCTAGGGGGACCCATAGAACGAAGATGAGGATGCTTGTCTCAACAGCGATCCTCCAGATGACCCAGTTTGCCATAGAACATGCATTGAAACCTATCACATTCAGCACCACGTCCTTTAGCTCCAACATAAGGACTATGGCCATGTCCGCCTGATATCACCAGTGCAGAGACCGATGTATCATGCATAGGCTAAGAAAGAGTGACTGCAAGACAACTCAACCTATTATATGTGTCCGCGAAGTCGGGACGATCACTACCTATGAGGAATTGAGACTGCCACCGAATACTCTGAAGATAACCCATATAAAAACTTTGCTACCATATCAATCTCATAGTATGATGCATAGCAGTGTTGGCAGGGTGGATGAAGGGTTTTTAACCATTCATATGCAACAATTCGCAAAATATTGAGATAAGTCTTGATCCCCTTACTATATATTGCATAACTCCTCCTGTAATTGTAGAATCTTAATAACATTAGTAGCATGAGAGTATGTCTTCCTCAAGAAAGACCATATATATTTGGTCTTAGTATAATATGCAATAATTGGAGCTATATGAGATTCCACGTTGTTTATAATCAAAGACATAACAATATAATTATCTTCATCCCAAGCAGCATATATTCTTTTTTTCTCAATAGGTTTATCCTCCCCAAGAACATATTTCTTCCTATGACTAGCCACAAACATTTTGAACACCCTAGACCATATTTCATAGTTTGAACCATTAAGTTTGATCGTGGTTCCATAAGAGAAGGAATTTTCAGTCATATTGTATTCAATATATCTTTCAAATTTACTATTGTCAGCCATAGTAAATATAAAAGACACAGCTGACTACGAATATCAGAGAAATATCAAAATCATTGTAGCATAGAAGAATCTGGAAAAGCACTTACGACTCCAACATCAAATTAGAAATTCAATAAAACAAGCAATAACCCAAGCAAAAATTCTGAATAGTTTCAGCCCACATAAGCAACAACACATGCAAAAAACTTAGGTAGCAACACAGGCAGCAAAACATGCAGACACACAGAAAACAACACAGGCAGAAACTCAACTAAATAATTTCAGCCGATGACTGCAACATAGGTAGGCTATGTCACACGGATACGGCAATCTGGGTCATGTACCGGCGTCGACACTCTGACACACAGATATGGCAGGATACGTTTTGGACCGGGTATGGGTCAGACCCGATCCAAACCACTTTCATAACCCGATTTTTTGTTTTAACCCTGGTTTTATTTTTACGCTTTACCCTTGACGGTCGACTTTTATATTCGATGACTTGCGACGACAATAGAGTTCAACAATGGCAAGCAATGACGACATCCGGTGGCGTTCGGCAACAGCCGACATAAGAAAGGTAATTGTTTTTTTTTCTTTTCGA
Source organism: Nymphaea thermarum (assembly GCA_011799765.1). Taxonomy (NCBI): domain Eukaryota; kingdom Viridiplantae; phylum Streptophyta; class Magnoliopsida; order Nymphaeales; family Nymphaeaceae; genus Nymphaea; species Nymphaea thermarum. The sequence goes on from JAANDH010000562.1 coordinate 44,073, forward strand.
TATTAGAAGTTAGGGTTTCATGCTTCATTTGGGTTTTTTTTCGTTTGGGTTTTTCTTGCCGATTTGGAGATGTTTTCATTTGAAGATTGGACGGTTAATGATCCTATTCTTCAATGCTATGTGCGATATTTTCTTTTTTTGTTTGATTTGGGGATTTTGCCGATTTGGGGATTTTGCCTTCGTGCTTGTAAGGTGGCTGTTGCCAACAGTCACTAGCATGTGCCGGATGTTGCCTGCTCTCATTGAGGACTATTTTACATTATTCAGAAATAAATTTGCGACTGCATGTTTATTCTTTGTCAGTTTGTTGTATTGTTTTATTTCATAAATTTTATGTTCATTATATGTTTTTTGCATCTTTCTTTTATGTTTAATGTAGTATGGCGAGCAACGGAAAAAGAGTGTCTCAGTCTCAACCTACAAGTTGTGGTTCTGGATCAGCTACGTCTATTGCACAACCACCATTATGGTCATATGTGAAAATAATGGAGAAACCTTCTGGGTGTGGTGGAAATGCTTTTTTTAAGCGTACTTTTTGTGAGGGAGAGTTCAATGGACCATATACAAGAGTGAAAGCACATCTGTTAAAAATCAGTAAAAAAGGAATTCAACCATGTAAAGATATCAGTAAGGAGACTTTGGATCAGTTGAAGAAAGAACAAAAAGCATTTGAGAATAAGAAAAGCACATCATCTGGATCTGGTTACATTGACATTGCTTCAATTTTACCTGATGATATTCAAAATCCTCCCAAAAAAGGAAAAGTTGTTGATGTTAATCAGAAATCAATTAACGATTTATTTAGTTTACAAGGACGACGATAATTAGATCTAAAAGTGGCAACATTTTTTTATGCTAATTGCATACCCTTTAATGTAGCTAGAAGTCCATCTTGGAGAGACTTAGTTGCATCTATTGCAAATTGTAACTTGACTGGGTATGTTCCCTCTAGTTCTGAAAGGCTTCGCACTGTACTACTAGAACAATAGATGACTCGAGTGAACAAATTGTTAGAGTATCAAAACTTCACTTGGGAGAGACACTGAGTTTCTATTGTTTCTGATGGCTGGACAGATTTGCAAAGGCACCCTCCTATTAATTTCATTGCAACTTCAGCAAATGGACCTATTTTCTTGAAAACAATAGATGCATCTGGTGAATACAAAAGTGTTGAGTAGCTGTTATTGCGATAGGAAAGGAGTACCCTCATATCTTTTGGACTCCTTGTGTAGTTCATAGCTTAAATTTGGCTCTAAAGAGTATATGCAATCCACCAAGTAAAGAGCAAGATCCTCATGCTTATGAATTATGTTCGTGGATTGAAGACTTGGAAAAGGATGTGAGGAACATCAGAAATTCCATAGTAAATCATCAACATGCACTTTTCATTTATAACAAGCATTCTGATGTAAAATTATTAAGAGTTGGAGAGACACGTTTTGCATCTCTAATTGTTATGGTCAAAAGGATAAAAAGGGTGAAAAGTGCATTGATCATATGGGGACTGATGATGATTGTAGTTTCTACTATGCTAATGATGATGACAAAGCTCAAGCTATGTCACACGGACACGGCTAAAGAGGCCACGTAACGATGTCGACTCGCCGACACGGTGATTCCGACACAGGACTTAGCTTGGACAAGGCAAAAAATAAAAATTAAAAATTTATATTTTTTTTTTCATTTTATCAATTTTTTGTGATGCATCCAATTATTTCCATGAACAATCCTTTCAAATATTCAGTACTTTTGTGATGAAACACATTTTCTCACAAGATTGTAAGAGTGAACTATTAATTTAATGTTTTTTTTAATCTTATCATTTTTTAGAATATTTAATGTAGCCGTGTCCGCATATCCAAAAATTTTGAAAATTGCCGTACCCGCACCCATGTGACATAGAGCTCAAGCAATCAAAAGATTGATTCTTGAAGACAAGTGGTGGGATCAAATCTTTTATTTTCTTGCATTCACAAAGCCGATTTGGGAGATGTTGAGAGTTCTTGATTGTGATAATTCAACGTTGCACTGTGTGTATGAGATGTGGGACACTATGATTGAAAAAATCCAAGAGGTCATTTTTAAGCATGAGAAAATAAATATTGCACTTGAAGATTCAGCATTTTTTGATCATGTGCATAGAATATTGATTGCAAGATGGGATAAAAGTAGCAATCCTCTTCAATGCATGGAACATACATTAAATCCTAAATATTATGGAAGAAAGTGGCTTGCAGGGGGTGTAGGAAGAACCCCACCACATATGGATCCAGAATTATCAACAAACGGATTGACATGTATTAATAGGATTTTCATTGATGTACATCAAAATCGCCGAGCTAATGATGAGTTTGAAAGGTTTTCTACTGGAATTGGAGAAGATGTAGGTGCAACTGCAGACAAAGATGATTATCCATCTATATCTTGGTGGTTTAAACATAGATGTGCTTATCCTACTCTTCAATACCTTGCTTTCAGATGGCTAGTTCAACCTGCTACATCTTCATGTTGTGAGAGAAATTGGAGTACATATTCACAAATCCACACTATAAAACAAAATAATCTCACAAGCAAACGTGCAGAAGATCTGGTTTATGTCCATTCTAACCTTTGACTTCTATCATAGAACAAAGAAGAATATAGGTAAATTAAGTATGTGATTTATTGATTTAAATGTTTCTCTTCTTATTCGCTAATATCATAATAATTACAATTTTTTTGTCTTGTAGGGAAGGAGAAACTAAAAAATTGGGATGTGAATGTTGAGGACTTTAACTTATAACAAGAGGATGAACTTGAAGTTGTTAATTCAAGATTCAATGAACCTTGTATTCCATCAACATCTTCTATTGTGGAAGAAGAGGAGATTCAGGAGAACGATTTGGGCATTGAAGATGACTAGAATGATGATGAGCAATGTTTTGTTTGTGATTAACAATGTTTTGTTTGTGTCTTTGTGATAAAAAATGTTTTGTGATGAACAATGTTTCGTTTGAGACTTTCTTTTTTATGACTTATGAGATTGGTGATGAACAATGTTTTGTTTGAGACTTTCTTTCTTATGACTTATGATTATGAATATGATTATGAGATTGGTGATGAATAATGTTTTGTTTGTGACTTTCTTTCTTATGACTTATGAAATTATAAGAATAAATTATTAATTTAATGTATTTTAAATTTCATTATCATTTTAAATTTTTTAGGATATAATATTCATCGTGTCCGCTATCCTAAAATTTTGAAAATTTCCGTGTCCGCATACCGGTACCCGTACCAGTGTGACATAGTGTGACATAGCAGGTAGGAAATCTGAATAGACAGTAACTTTTGAACAACTACTTTTAGTTGATGACAACAACTACTTCCACAATCAATTGATGGTTGTTACTACTCCTAAATGCAGCCACACCACATAAAACTGGCTGTCCATAACGCACGACAAAGAGACCAACACTATCAAATGATAGATGTCATACTTATGATCAACAACAGTCCACAACTCATTAAACTTGAACATACAGATTTCACATCCACGATCTGTGGGTCATTTTGCCCCTCACAGTCAATGTAAACTATGATCACGACAACAGTAACATCCACAAGATCCACTCAAGGATCTGATCACGCCTTGCACATAGGCGTGAACAGGTCTTTCTCCATGCAACGCATCCAACCTCTATTCTCTTATTGTCTCCTTATAGGGTGGTAAGAGGGAATAGAGATGGGGATGAGAAGAGGGAGAAAAGAAGAGATCACTGGAGAAGATGTTCACCGGAGAATTCACTTGGCTGTCGACACAAGAAAAGGCTCTGATACCATGCTAGAGAGAGAGAGCCAAAAAGTATATCCATTAATGTAACCCTAATCTCTTTTAAAAGAGAATAGGGCTGGGGTAGCGGTACAAAAATTTACAAAAACAGTCCAACATTATAAGAAAATATTTAAAGAACTCTTCTCTAACTTTTTAATATTGCAGAAACACTCTTTAACAAAGACCATGATAATTGATAAATGACAACTATTGTAAGTAAATTTCTAAATCACAAGTAAAGTCAAAATGTATAAGTATTAACAAAGCTTTCACTACATTTCTTGTACAGTATTCTAATTTAACGTTCGAAAGTCATTTCTTTCTATCCATACGTTCAAACTATTGGTTTATCAGCATTTACCATCACATCACCTTGGTTGTGCCTATAATTTTTTTGGTGCATTTACCAAATTTCACCTTGATGAATGAATTTCTCACACCTTTAATTGACATTTAGCACCTTGATCAAGCAACTATTAATTCTTGTGTTTCAGTTATGCAGTACGAGAAAATCCTATTACTTTTCTTCAAGCATCAACTTGACTAGTCATAGTTTGTGAGCCCCTGTACCTGTTATAGTTGGATTGTTTCAAAGAGAAATACATTTTACCAAAATCAAGGGACAATATTATTCAAATGGAAGGCGATAAGAGAGACATGAGCAAGACAAAAACAACTGAAGTAGTTCTTTATATTTCAAGATTTGGAATACCATGAATTAAATGTTGCGAAAAGCTAAAACAGTGTAATAACTAAAGTCTCACTTTTTGATAAACATAAGAAATCTTAAGCTCGAGAGCCATCAAGTGAAGTTTTATGTTCGAGAGTCATCATGGAAACCAAACATAAGGCTGACTTGTTTAGCATAAAAGGCTTGTACACTTTTTTCCTTTTAGAGGGAATGAAATGAGAGCAACCTTTCTGTTAAAGTGTGTTTCTGTAATATTAGAAAGTTGGAGAGTAGGTCTTTAAATATTTTCTTATATTTAGTGGACTGAATCTGTGATTGTTATGTTGCCAACCCTAATCTCTTTTAATATGAGATTAGGGTTACATGAAGAGTAACAAAAACATTCCTATCTCTCTCTCTCTCTTTCTCTCTCTCTCTCTCTTCCTCCCTCTTGTCCTCTTCTTCCTCCAATATTCAACATGGTATCAGTGCCACAGACCTAGGGCTGTGCAATCTAGGGTTTCATGCCTAGCGTTTTTGCTGTTTACAAAACAAGCAAGTTGATTGGTTGGTTGATGGAGGCTAATCATGTTTAACATGTAGAAACATGATTAGCACCATTGTGTTGTTGTTGTTGTGTTAAGTTGCTGAAAGCTGTTGTAGTCGTTAAGCTGTTGCTGTTGAAGCAGATCACGTCGATGGAATGGCGAATCAGACGTTGCTGCAACATCAGATCAGACCTTGTTGCAACATCAGATCTGACTCAGGTGCAACCATGGAAGATGTTCAGGCCAAAGAATGTCTAATCTGCTAGGGCAGTCTGATCTGTTTAGTCGTGTGGTGCCCGTGGATTCCCACAAGCAAAGGTATGTCGTGTTGGCAGGTTTCAGTCTTTTTCCTACATCGTTGAAGTGAGATAGGTTTGAAATCGTATGGAGTAGGTAGATTTTTGTTTTTCTTTGAATAGTTGAAGTGACACAATTTTTCTCTGTTGTTAAACTTGTGCTTGTTTGCTACCTACTATTGACATCGGAAAGTACGTCTGAAAACAGTCTATCATTTTTTTTGTGGTTGTGTTCAACCTGAACCTTTAGTGGATCTTGTGGAGGTTACTGCTGTTGTGATCAAATTTTTATGTTGACCGTGTGGGGTAGAGCCAATTTGTTTTTTGTGGATGTAATTTGACATGAGGAGCAGAATGACTTATAGATCGTGGATGTGAAATCTATAAATTGAGGTCTTATTAGTTGTGGACTACTGTGGATCGTAAATTTTTTTGCCTATGTTGTTGTCTGTTTTATTGAATTTCTGATTTGATGATTGGAGCCATAAGTATGTTCCAGATTCTTTTGTGTTGTTGTGCCTCGATATTCTTTTGATATTTGTAGTCAGCTGGGTCATAAAAATTGTGTGCCATACGTGGGTGGTATTAAGACGTGATCAAACTATCAAATAGTTCATGTGGAGCAAAATAGTAGGCTGCTAGTCCATTAAAGATACATTTCTTGATTGAAGTTGATTGCTACACCTTATACATACACATTGTGAGTAAAATTCTGGTTGGAATTTTATTATGGCTGATGATAATGTGTCTGACGGTTCCAATAACTACAAGATGGCTAGAAATTCCTTCTCTGTTGGTGCTTCTACCGATGACCCAAATATGATGTTGATGATAGATTTTGGCATCTCTAGGTATTGTTGTAATCAACTGCATATCTTTTCATCATCGGTCAGATTCTCTACACTATAGCATGTCAGACTGGCTGATGACAAGTTATCTCCTCTATTGGGCAGCAGTAATATTTATCTTCTACATTTAGGCACTATTACCCACATGCTCTATGCTCCGTAGTTTCTTGTTAATTTGTTATCTGTTGAGCAGTTGACTATTAATTTAAATTGTAGAGTCATTTTTTACCCTAGTTCATGTTCTTTTCAGGACTTACTAACTGGGAAGATGATTGGTGGCAGCCATAAATGTGAGGGTCTCTATTTCTTGTTTGTCTTAAATGTTGCTGCATCATCATTCTCCTCGAAGACTTCTCCTTTTTAGTAGCATCTCAGACTGGGTAATCCTTTAGTGTCCAAACTTTGTCGCATGCTTCCAGGTATTACTGTATCAGAGTCTTTCTTATATGATGCTTGCCAATTAGGAAAACAGACACAGAGTAACTTTCCTTTGAGTCAAGAACTATGTAGTCAAAGTACATTTGATCTCCTTCCTGTGGATGTGTGGGGTCTTAGTCGGGTTCCTTTTCACTCGCATTTTCAGTATTATCTTGTTTTGATTGATGATTTTACTCGAGTCAGTTGGGTATTCTTGTTATGGGAAAGATCTGAAGTCATATTTATTCTTCCTAAATTTATCAAGGAAATAAAAACTCAATTTGATTTCATTGTCAAAAATATTCACACTGATAATGCTCCATTGAACAAACTAATTTAGGTTTAAATGATGAACACTATACAGATGATCTCCCTATTGCGATTCGTAAGGGCAAGTGATAATGCACACTACACCCGATTTCTAATTCTACCTCTACTAACCATTTGAGTACAAGTTTGGGCCAGTTTGATAGAGCTCTGTCTAGTCACATGATCTCATCTTCTCACCATCAAGCCCTATTAAATTCACTGTGGCGGCAAGCCATGCAGGAGGAAATGGATGCTCTTATCTCTCGAGAAACTTGGGAATTGGTGGATCCACCGAGGCACTGTGATGTGGTTGGCTCCAAGTGGGTGGTCACCATCAAGTGTCATTCTGATGGTTTAGTTGAACAGTTCAAGGCATGTCTTGTTGCTAAAGGATATACACAAACTTATGGTGTTGGCTTCTCTTCTTTGAGACCTTTTCACCCATGGCTTGATTGAGCTCTATTTGACTTATTATCTCTTGATGTCCAGTGAGAGTGACCTTTGTTTTAGTTGGATGTGAAAATGCTTTTCTATATAGAGATCTTTCTGAAACTGTCTATATATAGCAACCAACTGATTTTGAGCAACAGAGAGAGTGTTTCAAGGTATGCAAATTACAAAAGGCTATTTATAGGCTTAAACAGAGTCCTCATGCATGGTTTCATAAGCTATCTAAGGTCTCATCTAAATTTGGCCTTCGTCGATCTCAACTTGACCACTCATTGTTTATCAAGCAATGTACATGTGGTATAGTGATATTAATTGTTTACATTGATGATATTGTTCTCACTGGAGAAAGTAATCAAGAGATAGCTAAGATAAATGATTTTTTTCATAAACATTTTATCACAAAAGACCTTGGACAACTCTGTTATTTCTTTGGTATTGAGGTGGCCCATAGTAGTGAAGGAGTTGTAGTATCTCAGAGAAAATATGCTCTTGATCTTTTGCGGGAAACAAGTTTATTGGGGGTTAAACTTGCCACTCTTCCCATGAACCCTTGCATTCATATACATGATTATGAATCAAAGCTTTTTGACTCTAGATCTTAGAGATCTCTGATAGGAAAACTGCTATATTTGACTATCACTCGCCTTGACATTAGCTTTGCTATGAATAAGCTAAGTCAATTCATGGAGAAACCCAAGAAAGTTCATTGGGATACTGCTGTAATGGTTGTCAGATACTTGAAATCAGCCCCAGAAAAGGGGTTAATGATTTAAAATGGGAGAAGGTATTGACATCAAAGAATATAGTGATGCTGGTTATGCAATATCTGTAGATGACAGAAAGTCTACTACAATTTTTTGTGTCTTTGTGGGAGGTAATCTTATTTCTTGGAGGAACAAGATGCAGAATGTGGTGGCTGGCTTAAACTGCGGCTGAAATGTCATGGGTCAGATCATTGCTTCTCGGTGTTTCAATGAATCTCTCAATGAAGATGTATTGTGATAACAAAGCAGCTACCTATATTGCTAACAATCATGTCTTTCATGAGAGGAAAAACATATTGAAGTGAATTTGAACAATTTACCATGCATATGTGTAGCACTCCATAGGAAACTCTGCAGTAATAAAGAACCCAATGACAAATATGGAAATTGAAAGTCTTACTAATTAAGGTCAAACTTATAGAAGTATTGGAGATACACCTTGCTTTGCATGAGCTTCTCAATGAAACTTCGTTTTAAAACAGGCTAATCCTTGTGTGGTGAACATTTGTTGATATGGCCTAATGTTGATATGGCCTAATCTATCGTACGTGTTCACCCCTTTTGCATAATGCCTCATAACTTCCATCTTTTGTGCACATGGAATAGACGATGAGATCAGAAGTTTTATTAAATAGTAAGATCTATGTGACAAATTTACTACATGGAGAGATTATTAACTTGCTTTCCTTCTACAATGAGAAATCTTGACTTCTGAAATTCAAGCAAATGCCACCACACCTCCCACCAAACCAGACTGCAACTTTTCATGGTGCATCCTGTAAGGCGTAGACATCATGTTGTCTTCCTGTAGAAGTGACAAGGATGTAACTTGCCATATGTTCCGATGCATGTAGGATGACAAAACAAATTGAAACACATAACTAGGATTATTATCGCCCTTTCCATTCAGACCGTGAGAATACTTTTGCCATATAGGTTGAGTTCCTTTAGCATGCACCTCTTTCTCATGAAATGTCGTAAAAAACTATAATTCTGAATCGCTCTATCTCCTTCTTATTCTTCTTGTCTCTCCATTTTATCATTCACCATTCTCTTGTTTTCCCTGTCTTGCACGGACTGAAAACAGACGATCTATACATCACAATCCATTTTATCAAAACTACATACATGCCACAATTTTAGTCATTCCTCTCTTGAGGCCAAGCAAATGATACGTCTGTGCCCACATTATATATCATGCTACATTTTTTATTCCATTGGTCTCCTAAAATCATGCAAAGGATTCTTCAGTATTACTGAGTTTTTGCTTCTACAATGAACTTTCACTATCACGCATCCATATGAGGAACCATCAGTGCGTCGCCCCAAACTGGCCATCAACTGCTGACCCACAATTGTGCGATCAACACTACCAGAAAATGTAAATTTTGAAAATCATAAATACTAGTAAATGTTGTAGCTGAGAAACTCCTACCCCAATTCCCCAAAACTAGAAAATCCACGCAAGTTTTACACAAAGTTAACGAAAAAGAAAAAGACCAAAATTTGTCGAAGTACAGTAAAGCCAATCAGCACAAACCACAAAAAGGATTAAGAATTCTTCTCCAAGTGTTGATGAAAATCTCAGGCAAAGTGCGCACAATAGAAACATAAAAACCCTAGACTGAGCTCCCGCGGCATCCCCAACACGAACGGACAATGCAGGTGCATGCCCGAGGCTCATGAGAGTGGTCGCACGGATCTATTCCTTATTTGGGTCATCCCCAAGGTCGTTGATCGACACGGAGATTGCCAAGGCCAGCTGATACTGGAATTCCTCCTCCGACGTGTAGAAGTCTATCACCCCTGTCTCTGCTACCGACGGGGCAGTGAGGTGTCTTGTTCATCACCTGCACTAGCAGCCATAAGCGAAGCGGAGCCGCCACCGCCAGTGGGAGAGAGGGTCACTGCGATCGCGCTGGAGGTCCAGCAGGGGGAGGCTCGGTGATCCGATCTGCATGATTGGGCAGGAGTGGCCGGGCCGGTGTCGTTCGATCAGGGCGACTCATGGCTGCCGCCAATGTGCAGCTTCCAAAAAATGTGCTTCGTCTTTGGCATCGTAAGAGGAAGGCGGAGGAACCGCTGCCCCCGATATGCATCCTGAATCTGCCTCGTAAAAATGACCTCGTCGTTCAACCTAGTTCAAGAGATGCCCTTCAATTGTTGGGAATACATTGGCCTCGTCACCATGGAACATTCGTGGGCTTAATGACAAAAACTTCCTTCACTAAGGAGGGGCCGTTTGTTGGATTGGAAACATGGAATTGAAAAAATATTCCTAGAAATAAGTTTTTTCGAATAAAGGAATGGAAAAAATCTTTTCTATTCTCATTTTGATGTGTATGATTAATGAAAAATAAATTTTCAGAAATTTATTTCTTAGTTAGATAAAAAAAACATATTTTCATATATCAACAGAAAGATATTGCATGTACAGCTAATAAACAAAAGCTTCGCCTTCACCTAGCAAATGAATGCAAAGCCGCAATTCATGCATACAAAATAAAGGGAGGCAGGAGAAACCGAACCAAGGCCAATGTGAAAATATAAGTCTTGACATTGATGACGACGATGATCCTAAACATGCAGCACGTTTGCAAGAGATCAGTAAGCAGTAGAAGAAGTATGTTTCATTAATATCAAACCAGGTCACTTTTGACATTGCATCTGTTCTCATAGCAAACCTAAACTGCTGGTAGGTCAATTAACACATCAGCACTTAATTCCTGCACACCCCCCACCAAATGAGAACCTCTCTTTTGTGCATGGTACAGATGGATAAGACATATTCTCATCACTAAAACAAAGAATCAAAATGGAAAAAAGTTTCTAAACTAAGTACACATCATCAAAATTCTCCAAGCAAACTAACAGCAACATGGTCCATCTTTTCGAAGTGTTAATCCTAGCATAGAAAAAAAGCTCACGACTCAGGAAAATGTATGGACCAAAAGTTCTTAGGCTATGGACGTGAGTTGCATAAAGAAATAGACGAAAATCTGTGGACCAATGTTTTTCGTTTGCTTAAACAGGATACATTTGCAGGGATAAAAAGTTTAACTGTTGGCAACAAAATTTTAGGTTGATTGTAAACCGTCTACATGATCAGAAGAAACAAATCATGAAATTTTGTTAGGTTGGGGATGTAAGGAGTCTACATATCCTGCTTGAGAATAGTAACTGATTATGGCTGTCTACGTTACTGGATCTACTTCAGGCAGAGTGCATTTCGATGAGTAGGTGTCCTAGAATAGGCTCTGATGAGGGTGTTCCAAAAGAAGATTCCTAGCTTGACACTAACAACAAGGTCCATGATTTCCAAGTGTTAATCCTAAAAATGATGAAGTTGGTATTGTCCAACGAGCACCCACAAACAAACGGAAGAAAAACACATAAAAAACATCTAATCCTAGAAAAATATGAACAGAAATCCACTAAAAGGCCACTAAAAACCAAAATGGTCGAAACCCATTCACAGAAAGAGAAAAACATGTTGGTCATATACAGATTTCCAGTCAGAAAACTAGAAAGAGGCAAGAAAGAGAAGAGCAAGTTAGGCAGGTTAACCAGGGAAGGCGAGTGGTGGATACTTCGGAGAGAGGATGGATGGAAGCGGCCTTTCGAGTGGATAGAGTGGCGAGAGCAGGAGAGTGAGAGGGTGAGAGAGACGATGAGGACGAAGTGACAACGGCAGGTTGAGGACAATGCGTTGAGGACGATGCGGCAGCAGGAAGAAGCTCACGACGAAAATGAGAAAACAGAAGACGCGAGCGTGCCCTAACGAGCAAAGAGGTGGAAATATGTTTTCAGAAAGAAAATTCTGGGATTGGCCTCAACAGTCATAAAATTTTTTCCACGTTTGTTGTTTGTTGGGCTGGAAAAATTTTAAAAAATTATTTTTTTTTCCTGTTCAACAATAAATTTCCAGCCCAGCAAATGGGCCCTAAATGAAGTGACTTTATACCAATGATCTTCGAGTTATCATGTTCACTTAAACAAAAAGTATGGGGTTTAACTCAACTTAATGCAAAACCCTAAAATTTTCAACAAATATGCAATACAAAGAAAAAAACTTGCTAATTTAGTGTAGCTCTATTATAGCAATCACACCAGTGACTTAAATTTTTTTAAAAGAAATTTTGTGTTTAAATTATAAGATTATTTATAGATCCTTGCAGATAAGCATATTTACAGTTGGTGCCAAGTTCGGCTTTTTGTGCATTTAAGATGTCAGATGTTTAAATGTTTGTTGTAATGTTGATCTGAAAATATCTTGATTGCATCATAATCCTAAGTGGAGAATATGCATTAATTAACCACAAGGTTTAATCAATTACAATGACATGTCACATATTTTTAACTCAAATTGCAAAAAAAATTAATTATATATAAATTTAATCAACATTACGCTTAGTATGGTAAAAATTATGTTTATACAATGCGGAAAGTTTGATAACTGTAGCATACTAAATTGATCATTTTCTAGGTTTTAATAATGTTTTTATAATAAGCAAAAATGAATGGCTCTCATAGCATCAACACTTTGATAGTAGAAAAATCAATAGTTTTCATAAAAACAACTTGATTCAAAGCATGTTTTATACCAAAATAGTTTTTATAAATATATTAGGATGCTTAGATGTATAATTGGCATTCTGGAACAAAGCAAATACTGGTTACTTCTTTATCCGTTTTCTCTCTCTATCTTTCATCTGCTTGTCATAAAGGAGATTATAAAGATTGCGAGATCAAGTCACTTTTGTGTATGCTCATGCAAAAGGCAACCTGATGGCATAGACAGAGACAAGATAGTTTTCGTATCAAAATGATGTTTTAGATTGTCTTTCTGAAAAAGCAAAACAAACATGTTTTACTTTGAGATGTTGATTTTCTCATTTACATATTAAAATGAAGTGATTCAAAGCATGATATTTATCAAATATGCTATTATGTACAAATCGCATCCATCCAGTCGTTTTGGCCATTTGGATGGTTTTTAGGCACGGATTATAATAAGAATACATAAAATATAGGACATACTATTCAACCACTTGTGCTATATATAAAGCTAGCCAGCGATCGACGAGTATAAAGCAAGATAGGATTTCAGTTTGTCCTTTGGTGAGAAGATAAGTCCATGATTGTTTGCCTATTGCATTTGTATGCACACATTACATTGCCCAATTCTATAAAAACTTCAATTAGAAAAAGAAAAGACATGTATTTGCTCCTTTTAGTCTATTTTGGATACATTATAGTGCAACAATACAATGACATTCACCGAATGGTTCAAAGAGATCAGTTTTAATAAAATGAATAACATCCTACTACACATCTACAGACTATACAACAAGTGAAACATGACATTGAACGTGGGACAAGCTACAGAAATGGTGCCAACACCAAACTTGTAAAGTATAGGAATCAACAACATAAACTTTTAGATAAAATTTCTTGCAAAAAGATTCTTAGGCATCACCTTTTGCATCAAGGAAATGAATTCTTATTTTGAGCCATGCAGTAACCGCATGGTTAGAATGTAATACTACAAACCAAGCGCACGTATTGATGGCTAAAATTGGTGCTTACAATTGCATGCCATGACAATTTCCCACACACAAGAAATAATGTGAAGCTACTAAGCTGAAATCTAGAATCCTTGAGCAATTAAATGACATCAAAAGAGATCCTCACAATTGAAATAATTTGAGCATAAAAATAATGAAGAATTACCTAACTTTTGTTGCTCCACATCACGAGTGTTGATGCGATACAAAAGGTTGTAAACTGTGGCTATCCAGTCGCCTTTCCATATCAAATAAAGTTGATGCATAATTGAGTGTACCCCATCAACTGTTGCTTACTTTTGGACACTATTTTCGACAGTGGCGCTATTGTTTTTTTCTTGCTCTTGAATCTTTTCAAAGCTTTTCATGTAAAGTCAGTGGCAGACCCAAAAAGTTGATGAGGAAGACACTAATAAGATGTCATTGTATCTAGGAATATATGGTTATCCACAAAAACTGGGATAACCAGAGAGAGAAATCAATCCTCCACATCACATGCTATATGGTAAAAATAAGAAGAGAGTGTCAATGGTCTGAATAGTTTGATATGACGAGGAGTGTGATGAAAAAGTAAACATCATTTGCCAATATTGAAGTATGTTAGACTGAGTTACACGAGATGATCAAACTTAGCATGATTTCTTTTGAGATGAATATATGAAGTCTTATTGAATCATGTTATACTAGAAATGTGGATCTCTGTCTACATTGAATGCCAATTATAGTCTTTTTTCATCATTTGGTATAGTTATAGCTATAATTTTAGAGGAAGAAAGACTGTAACGTGTGTGTGAAAGAGAGAGAGAGAGAGGGAGAAAGACTGTTTGCAGCCCCTGGCATGTCCCTCAAGATGATGCTCGTGGAAATCCAATAACAGATGCACTCTTTACCCCACCAGTTATATTATGCTCCTTGGAGGGACGAGAGAAAGAGAGAGAAACCTTCCTCTCCACCAGAGAAGAAAAGGAATTTCAACATTACTAAGTAATACTTCCACGTCCTGGAAACTGTACAATGTCACACAAATCCATATGACAAAACAGCAAAAAAAGAATCCAAAAAGACCAGGGCCACACCTAACCATGTAGAGAAGAATTTCTAAGAACAAGAACAGCAACATGAAAAAGAACGTCCAGCTCTGGTGCTTCTCATTTTTAGCTTCCGATTTATACGCTCTTCTGTAGACTGTAGAAAATTACCCCGATGATGTCAACATCCATTACCATCAGTCACAATATCATCTCTATCACCAAAAATATAAGAGCACTGAACATAGGAGATTATTTTAACCTAAATTTGTTTTGTATCCAAGCCGATATTTATGTATATCCAAATTCAGTTGTTTGTCATTTGTTAAATCCGAATTCGACCCGATTTCTTAATCAGATATATATATATATATTTTCATATCAGATTTTTTCATCAGAATGGTTCGGTCAAATATTCATCCAAGTAAAATATATTGATTATTGACATCCGTAGATATCTAATTAGTAAAGCGCAACATGCGAGAGATAGATAGTTGCACTTTACAACTTTTTGTGATTTTTTCAATAATGGCGCCCTTTGCAACCTTAGTTAGGGACCAAGCTGAAGCAGTGAGACCAAATATTTTGAATGAAGGTCCCCAAGACGACAATTGAACATAGTGTCTGCCATCCTTTGTGACTCTTCGTCACAATTAGCGACCGAAACAGAAGTCTTATTTTCATTAATTTGGACGCCAGAGAATGAGACAAATGAATGAACCAGTCCAAGCATTCCAGACATTTGCTGGTGATGCCTCACAATGATGGATGGAAGAAGGATTGTGGGACCGAGGTCCTTGGAATGATTTGTGGAGACTGGTTGAGTCCCATCCTTGTCGGACTTATCAGATCTTAGAGTCAGACCCAATTGGAACATCATAGAACACGGCCAAAGCAACAATTGCATGTGCTAAAATTGGAGTATGTTCATGGAATACGTGAACAAGTGTTCTATGAAACTAGTGGCAGAGCGATAATTTTTTGGCTAAGGGGTACTTTTATAAAAATTCTCATTTTTAAAGGGACACAACATATATAAATAAGCAAATAATTATAAGAAATTTATGTAAAATTATATAAAAATAAATAAAGTTTTTGTTACTGGTGTGCGCAATTGCCCACGCGAGCTTATATGTAGCTTCCGCTACTATATCAAACTATTTTAATTTTAAAACAGATTTATGAAACACTAGTCCGCTATTCATAACGGCCCATAAAAAATGTCATTGTGAAAGGTCAACTTTTTTTTTTTAGAAATTTCAGAAATGTATATGATTTGCCTGCAAATGAAAATTCTGTCAAGTGCCAGTTTAAATATAATAATATATGCCATTTCTTCTTTACCCATAACGAAGAAGTCGATATGTGGTCAGACTAACATGTAATTACTTATGACGAAAGGAATATTACTTGGATGCTTGACAAACAAAAGTGCTTTTCTTTTTGTTTTTTCCTTCTTTCAAACTTTTCCGATGTATACAAAGTTTTACTTGTATCCGATGCAAGGTATGAACTTTTGTCATGAATCTAAATCCAAGCCCAAATTTGAGAAAAGCTCAAAATTTATGTAAATTTCTTTTTAAGAGGCTTATAATGCGCCTTTAAAGTATGTTTGATTTGTAACATCGGAGGCAGAACAGGTGAAACATATTGATCATTTATTCTCTCTTGTTCACCCGAAAATGAACGAAAAAAGCAAAACTAAAGGATTGTTTGACAATAGTAACATAATATCAATAACGCATGAATCTATCTCAAAAAATAAGACAGATTTATGAAACTATATATATGTTATGAATTTGCCCTATTTTTAGGGCAGATTAGTTGGACAATAACAAAGCTTGAAACAAAATACTTAAGTGGTTTGAATACTTAAATGGGTGTTTGATAAGTAATGACATATTTTCCTCAAAAAAAGGAAAGGGAATAACATCTACCAGTTATCAAGGAGAAAATGTGGGACATATTTTATCCTTATATTTGCAATTATTGATTAGAGCACAGATGAAAAGGCCAAGTCCCAGCAAGCTTGGTTATATGCGCTATATTGGTGCACTATTTTTTGTGGGTTGGTATGGTTATTGACTAAAATACCCTTAGTTCATATTAAAAAATAAAATTTTTGTAGAGACAAAATTGAAAATAAAAAAAAGTAAAAAAAGACTATACAGGATATTTTTTTAATAAATTACCACAGTGTCATTTTCTCTTCCCGTTTGATTGCTGGGGTAAATCGAGAGGAGCGGGGGAAATCTGTACTGGCGGGTGACATTTCACCCGCCCATCTCACAACATATCAAACAGCATGAAATTTCACCCGTTTTTGGATTTTTTCCCTCTCACGCCCATTTTCCCCTCATTTCACATGTCCCCTCCGTCTGTGCGTAGTCGACGCCAACTCCTCTTCCCTTGCATTCGAGAATATCTCCCTTCTCACCGGCAGAGAAGAGGGACGCAATATTCTCGCGGGCCAGAGCTCCCACCGTCGCCGCTCCGCCGGTTCGCCAACGCCACAGTCGCCGCTCCTCCACCATCGCCACATGTAAGGGTTTCTCTCTTGCTGTCGCTGTGTCCCTTTCATAAACGCCCAAAGTTTTTTTCTCTGTCTTTCTCTCTTGGTCTTGCTTTCTCCCTTTCTCTCTTGCTCTTGTTGATGCCTTCCTTTTCTGTCTTTCTCTCTTGCTCTCATTGTTTCCCTTTCGGCTCTTGCGTGTTCTGTCTTCATTTTGCTGTTGGGAATGTGTAGAAAGGAGTAGAAGGCAGTACAAGCATCAATGTTTATGATAGGTTGTTTTATTGCTGTCTTCGGTGCCCTGTTTTAAACATTCTCTATTTCTGCCCTTTTTCTGCTTCTACTTATTCATATTTTCTTCCTCTTTTTCTGCTCTTTATGACCGGTGCAAGCTTTAGCTAAAGAAATGAGACTCGAAAGTGACATTGGTATTATGTGTAAAGCCTAAATGTCCACTTTATTTCATGCCAAACACAAGTACAGTAGATGCAATGTCTACAGTTGCTGTTCAACTGAGAACAACTGTCTCCTTTAATGATCTGAAATGTCTTAGTTGTCAATGTCGATGGTGGGGATCACAGAGTTTTATGGACTCAGCAGTTTTGCCAACCTAGAAAGCCTATGACTGCCATGGTCCATTCCGGTCAGCTACTGATACAAAACTCTTGAACACCCCTTCCTTCGTTTCCAAGAAAATCAACCCATCATTCCATTAGCCTAGCAGAAAAAAGGAAAGAACACGAAGTGTTAAGCTCTCTTGTTTCCCTTTTAGTTAAAGACGATGTCCTTCTAGTTGTATCTGCATAGCTATTGTGAGCAGAAGACATTTGCACTTGAAAGAGACTATCTGAAATATCTGTCTTTAATGCACTGTTATACATCTGCTGCATATACAAAAAGCTACGAATAATATTAGGATGTTACATTGGATCTCGCTTTCTGATTTTCAGTAAACAAATTCCATAGCTTATGGGGCAGAATAATGATGATATGGTTGAAATTATACAAGGAAGAAATACATAAAATGACAGATGAACTTTCAATATCTCTGTTACAAGGATAAGGCTACAGAATGACTAGATGCCAAGCCACACTGAATGCTAGATATACCGCACCTCTAGATATAGAAGGCAAGATAGTTTTTATGCCACACTGACTGATGAGTCATGACTCAATTCAATTTACAACTTCAATTCTCTTAGGGGTTAGAAACAAGTGGGTGCACTTCTGATAATCTATTAGCTAATAAAAAATTGTTTTCTGATTTTTTTAATATTTGAGCCTGCCATCTATGGTTCCAAAGTCCCCTTTTTTCTAGCTTATGGTTGGATTCTTCATGTAACATGCATGAACTACTAGGAGATTCACTATGTAATGTATGACATCATACATTGTACAAAACAATTGTTCTTCATGCTAGATTTTTGAAAACTGTAGTTGTGAAGAATTATTGTACAAAATGTTACCATGGAAGACGACGATCCTTCAAGGGAAAATCTTACGTGGACTGAACCACTAATGGACTACTTAGTCCAGCTTCTTGTGGAGCATTCACGCATGCCTGACATGAAATTTGGTGGAGGTTTAAAGCCTAAAGCATACACAGCTATTGAAAAAAGCATGATGGAAAGATTCAGTCAAGAATTCACTAAAGACAAAATAAAAAATAAATTGAAGTATTTCAAACCCAACTTGTCAGTCATGAAGAAAATGTTGAATACAAGTGGGTTTGGCTATGACCCAATTAACAAATGTATTGAGGTCGACCCCCAAGTATAGAATGACTACATTGAGGTAAGTTATACAATTCATACTGTTAGGTTTTGTCTCACATGTCTTTACTTGTGCAAAATATGAACACATGAATTTTTTCAGAAATATCCGAATAGGAAAAAGTACAGAGGGCCAAAAGTATGAAGATACTATGATGAGTTTGCCGAGGTCTATGACGAATCTCATGCTACTGGGAAAGACGCAGTCACATTGAACAACATGCTACATGATGACACTGAACCACTCCCATCTACACCTGCATCTCAGTCGACTCCTTTGTACATGCAACCTGATAGTGAATAATCATTCACGCAGATGCTTAATGATGATAGCCCCCTATAATCGCCAGTACCTCCAACTCTTACAATTGAAAATCCGACACTCAATACAACTACACGTAGGTAAAAAATGAACAGCTCAACCAATGATGACATATATTACAATTTGTTGAACGGTATAGCTTAGAATGTGGACACCCTCACACATACTTGTAGATGTTTTCAATATGTCAAATGTTGCAAAATTTTACAAGAGATGGTGGACACTGGGCTCCTAGATAGTCATACACGATTGATGAGTATGGACCTGTTAGCAGAGGGCACCAATTCCATGATCTTTGTCAACATTCCACCTTCAGACCGGGTGACATGGTTGACGCATAGACTTGCAGATTCGTAGGTAAGAGTTGATTGTTATACATACAATTACTTGTATAATTCATGTCATGCAAAACATTTCTTTTGTGTTATTAGTATAATTCCATGATCTTCGATGTTGTTTGAAATTGTTGTTGTTCATGCAATCCGTTCTTGTTCTTGTGCTGAAACATATGTTCGAAGTTATGTTATTCAATAAATTACCTTATATGTACATGCAATTTAGTCGAAATGATTGATCTTGACATGTTCGATGACGACGATGAACGAGTGCTTTTCATCATGCAACTAGTTTTTGTCTTTATCTTCTTTTGGTTAAGACGCCAACCATCATCTAGGAGGATTGTTCATCCATTTAGAGATGCTCGTACATCTTTTGTTTAACTTATGCTTCAAGGTCATCCTATAAATTGTTTGGACTTACTCTGTATGGAAGGGCATACATATATGAGATTGTGTAACATTCTAAGAGATAGAAATTTGTGGGAAAATGCTCGTGACATTACTGTAGAAGAGCAAGTAGCTATTTTGCTTTTGACAATTGGACATAATGAACGAAATCGTGCCGTTCAAAATATGTTTTAACATTCTGGACAAACAATAAGTAGATATGTCAGCCTAGTCCTATGAGCGATATCTATACTAGGTAAGGATTATGTTCGGCGGCCCAATGATGAGATGCCAACACATATTCGACAATTTAAACAATTCTTTCCATATTTTCAAGTAATTTCATCACTGTAAACTCAACATGACACATACAACATGACTAACTTGTATATATGCATATAGAATTGTTTGGGAGCAATTGAAAAGACACCCATGTACCTGCATGGGTCCCAACTTCAGATTAAGCAAGGTTTCGCAGTAGAAAAGGATTCGTTTCTCAAAACGTCATGGTTGTAGTTGGATTCGACGCTCGATTCTACTACGTTTTGGCTGGATGAGAAGGAAGTGCAATAGACTCAAGAGTATTGTACAATGCACTTGATCATCAAACAGACCTGTTTGTTGTCCCAGAAGGTACATAGTTCCACCAACCAATGCACTCTTTTAACAAGCATATAACAGTGTATAAATAAATTGTGTTCAATTGTAGGTAAATATTTTCTTGTTGATGGGGGATATCCAAACATTGTCGGTTTGCTAACACCTTATTGAGGGCATCGTTATCATATGTCTGAGTTTAACACTCGGGGAGCATGCTCACCTAGAACTGAAGAAGAATTATTCAACCATAGGCATTCATCACTCTGAAATACAATAGAAAGGACTCTCATCATGTTGAAAGGTCGTTTTCCAATATTGAAAATGCAAGTGTTGTATCAATTCCAAAAACAAAAAACAAGTTCACACCATACTTCTTGCTACATGTGTATTGCACATCTTCATAATTGAACACAATCCAAATGCCGAACAATTTGATGATGAAGATGCACCTTCGAATGATAACTTTGTCTTAAGCAAACCGAAAAATGCAAGTCAAACACATCAGCGAGGAAGCAACAATTCTATGAGAGCAGTTATATCATCTCAAAGGTTTACAGATTATCAATTGAATAGTAAGTTTGTTTATGAATTTTGACTATTGTTTCATTTGATTGTTTGACATTTGTTTTGTTTTGAATAGGACAATGAAGATGATGCCTCGCCAAAAGTACTATGTGGTTTTCGAAGGTCGTGAACGAGACATATATGACAGTTGGAAGCGGTGCTAACCATTAGTCTATCGGTACAATGGCGCCCTCTTCACATGCATGAGTATGTCCACAATAAGTATGGTGTGCAAGTACGTAGGCCACCACTCATTGAAGATGTCATCACAAAGCAAGATATAGAAGACACAAAGTTTGTTGAATGGAAGTGCCGCCACAAATGTTGGATTATTTGTTTTGTGATTACATGTTTTCTTTGTTGGATATGTACTCATTAAACTTCTTTTTTTCTGGAAAGTAGGGAATACACCCTTTTGTGGATTTATACTAATTAAACTTTTGTGGACATGTACTCATTACACAGTTAAACCTGTATGGGTTAGCTAACTTTGTTAACGTTATAAATTTTATTCCGTCAACTATATTGCACAGTTGGATGTCTTGGTTTTAACTGTGTTGTTGGTACCCTGTGCATCTTGTTGTTTTTTCTGGATGGTAGGGAATACACCCACAACATTTTGTTGTTTTGGAAGACCATCTTTCAATTTCTTCCCATGTCAAATTGGGGAGGAGAAGAAAAAAAAACAACTACTAACAGTTCTGAAAAAAGTCTCTTCATTTTTCTACCATGTGCAACAAACAGGGTTTAAGTTATCACATTAAATTCTTCCTGTGCATCAAACATGGTTAAATTTAGCACGTTAAATTCTTCCTATGCATCAAACTGGGCCTCGGATTGGAAGAGGGAGAAATTTCATCGTGTAAATTTTTCCAGAAAAATTTACCATGGTAAATTTACCACGTTAAATTCTTCCTGTGCATCAAACGAACCCTAATGCTTTGTTTGGTAGGAGGGAAAGGAAAGGGAAGGAAAGAGAAAGAGAAGGGAAATGAATGAAATGGAAAGGAAAAGAAAGAGTTGATTAAAAGCTTGTTTGGATAGAAAGGAAAGGAAAGGAAAGACTAAAAATCATGTTTGATTGGACTACAGAAAGGAAAAGAAAGGATATAATTTATAATATTTTACAATAATACCCCTAACAATCAAAATGTTTAAAAGAATGAGAGGTTTCAGAAAAGACACGATAATGCCCATATCACCTTGCTCGTCTGCCCAAGAGACCTTGCAACTAGATTCTTGACATAGTTTCTGGTTTTATCTGTCTTAATTCCAAACTTGTGTTCCTCCTTTTCTAGTTCTAATTGCATTTTGGACTTCATAATGCTTTTCAATTGGACATCACTTCTTTGGACTTTTCCTCGTTAGGGTGTATGTGTGTGTGTGTGCATCTGCACTATCAAATCACATAAAATTTGTGGTCTCCAAAAAGTTAATTATGGCTTGCATATCGACAAAGAACTAGACCCTGCTTTTGTCTAGCTTGGTATCCAATGTGGGTGACAACCAGACCCTTTACTAAGTCTTCATGAAACCAGCTTTGTCTTTGTGTGTGAAATTAGATTGATGTTTGAGTTGATTTTGGTTTTTTAATCATGAAGGTCCCATCCATGCAGTTATTGCTGCTTAGGATTGTTGCATTTTGGTGTATATGTTACTTAATAGTTTGGAATCCTCGTTTAAAAACTCATAATACTAGTCATGCGAATGAAGCTTCCACGTCTATGAAGAAATCCTTCTCTGTTGTGTGGATAGGATTTTAGAGGTTGAAACTTGAAAATGCATGAGAGAGAGGTTTTAATGTGAGATAGTCACCAATTGTCATAAAAAACTTACATAAGAAAAGAGTGAAAACATCATAACTACATGAAAATATTCGCTTGAGTAATAACATTAGATGAATCAAACAAAATGTTGGTAAACATAATAGTTGTCTAACGACAAAAAAATCACATAGCAAAATAAGAAATAACATTCACGTCTTACATAATTCCAGCAATGTTAAGGAACCTAAGTAAAACATTCTTTCGCTTAGAAGATGGACAAGAAAAAAATGTTTCCATCCAATCTTTATAATCAGTAAGATAAATATATGCATCAGTTTGTAACTCTTCTTCAAGACCAATAACTTCAAATGCTGGAAATATGTCTCTTTTAGAATATTTACATCCCTGTCTCGGCTCTGGTACGATGTTACTTTTTTCATTAGCAACTTTGTGAAATGCTTCTTTCATGATTTCAATCTCTTTTAAATCATCTTCATTTGCACTTCTTCTCCTTTTACGCTTTGACAATGAACCTGTGGGGGGCTCCACTTGGACTTCACAGTCGTCTCCTAGGTTGATAAATGGTTCTAATACTGCTTAATTTTGAGAAACCATTTCATCAATAAGCTGGATTTTGTTGCCAGTACCCTCACATGCTAAAGTCATTCGGTTGCGCCTCTCTTTCACTGTCATTGATCCTTCCCCTGTTGTTCTATCATTACCAAATAAATTTACCAGCTTCTCATAGTTTGGAACATGTGTCGTCATCCAGTTTTTTGCCATTGGATTTGCCTATAAAAAACACAAAAAAGATGTAACAATGACAAAAGAAACTCATATTTAACATAAAAAGTAAATTATTAAAAAATAATATTAAGTTGCTAAAAGAAAAATTAGGTACCTCTATTAGTGGCTTCTATACTTCGGGTTCAGCCGTCCACATATTTGTCCTTGAATCAATGCTAAATCCACTCAAACCACTTTTAAAGATATCATAACAACTACTGAAATTAGACTTCAACGTTTTCATTCGATTTTTTATGTGATCCTTGGTGAGCATTTTACTCAACTTATCGTTCAGCTCTGTCACAATATTATCATATGCAGTTGTAGTAAAAGTGTCATTCACTTGATTATCTATTACTTGTTGAAGCAGTAATGCATCAATAAGCGCATCATCCATAGATTGCCTCCATTGTATCTTATCAGTCTTTCCTCCGTCTGTATATATTTGATTCTTCTTCATTGTCATTAGCTTAATGTAAAATAAAACAAATTTAGGAAAGACATTCATAAATGAAAAGAACAAATCACATGTAATAATAAAAGATTGAGTAATTACAAATAACATGAGGAAAAAAAAGTTAAACATACTGCATACTCCACCCTGTTGTCGAAGAATATCACATAACTCTTTGAAAGCTGATGTTCCCATACGTGTTATGTTGCGACATTGTACATCATCATCTAGTTTATATATAATTTGATCTCTAATTTTTTTGTCTTTCTTCATAAGATAATCCAATTGATCGATGCATAAGTTGTCGTCGACGTTGTCTACGACGTATGAAATAATAAAAACTATAACATAAACATAGAACGACTTGTTGTTGTTGGTGTTGTCTCATGTCTTCTAATATGCGACAAACTGCAAAGTCAAAGACAACTTTTTTATGAAGATGATGCTCATATGTGACAAGCTGCAAGCTAAATATATAACTAGCGACATCAACAATCATGCTTCAATGCCTAAATCCAATCTCTTTATTCTTATTTTTTTATTAGCATTACTTGTTATTTCTAATATACAAGCAAAATAATAAAAATCAGACGACATCAAGAACTGCCACTAGTAGTTAGGAGAGCAACAAGATATTATCAAAATTTAAAAATAAATGAAAGTAATTCATTCCAACGTTGGTGCCAACATCAAGCCACTTATGTGTTCCGTTCAGAGGATCCTGTATATTATCAAGGTTACAAAAGTTTTTTGCGTACATATCCAAGTGTCACCATGCCAAAAACAACATGTGTGGATATGTCAGTGATTCACCTAATACCAGTATAGTCTTGTCTTGATGCAAACACATAAGCACATTAAGTAAAATAAAGGCAGATACATACATGTGCATGGTAGGTAGGCATCATCTTAATGGTCATGCATGCACATGGTAGACATCATCTTAATGGACGTGCATTGCTTGAGATAAATGAGACAACCATGCTTTTGCTCATGCTGGCATCATACAGATATCATCATCATCATCAGAAGAAGACGAGAGAAATAGAGAAGCATCAGACGTTGGTGGGCAGAGTATGAGAGAGCAAAAGGAGAAAAAACAACATTGAAAAAAAAAGAAGAAGAAAACGAGAGAGATAGAGAAGCATCAGACGTTGGTGGGTGGGCAGAGTATAAGGAGCGCCCAAAAGCAGAAAAAAAAATTTATAAGCAGTAGAAGAAGAAGACGAGAGAGAGGGAGAGAAACATGAGACGTTGGTGGGCAGAGTATGAGAGTGAAAGAACAGAAAAAACAACAATGAAAAAGAAGAAGAAGAAGACGAGAGATGGAGAAGCATGAGACGTTGGTGGGCAGAGTATGAGGAGCGCCCAAAAGCAGAAAAAAAAATCTATAAGCAGCAGCAGAAGAAGAAGAAAACGAGAGAGAGAGAGAGAAGCATCAGACATTGGTGGGCAGAGTATGAGAGAGAAAAAGCAGAAAAAACAACAATGAAAAAGAAGAAGAAGAAGAAGACAAGAGAGAGAGATGCACCTTGTTCCTTGCTTGTTGAAGACGAGCGTCCCTTGACTCCTGGAGAAGAAGCAGCAGAGATGTGAGGAAGGTCTTCTTGCGTAGGGGAGGAGGCCTCCTTCTTCCTTGCTTGTTGAAGACGTGAAAAAAATGGGAGGGGTTGTGTGGGAATAATAAACTCTTCCACTTACCTTCCTTTCCATTCCTTCCAAATCCGTCCGATTTGAGAGGGAATTGATTTACACTACACAATCCCTCCCTTTCCTTTCCTTTCCCTCCCCTCGCAACCAAACACGTTTTACCCCTTTCCCTCTCTTTCCCTCCTTTCTAATTAGCCAACCAAACAAAGGAGAGATTGTTCAATCCCTCCCTCTCCCACCCTTTCCCTCCTACCAAACAGGCCGTAACACTTTGTTTGGTAGGAGGGAAAGGGAGGGAAAGGAAGGAAGGGAAAGGGAGGGAAAGGAAAGAGAAGGAAAGAGAAAGGGAAGGGAAATGAATGGAATGGAAAGGAAAGGAAAGAGTTGATTAAAAAGCTTGTTTGGATAGAAAGGAAAGGAAAGACTAAAAATCATGTTTGTTTGGACTACATAAAGGAAGAGAAATGATATAATTTATAATATTTTACAATAATACCCCTAACAATCAAAATGTTTAAAAGAATGAGAGGTTTCAGAAAAGACACGATAATGCCCATATCACCTTACTCGTCTGCCCAAGAGACCTTGGCACTAGATATATTTTCTGGTTTTATCTGTCTTAATTCCAAACTTGTGTTCCTCCTTTTCTAGTTCTAATTGCATTTTGGACTTCATAATGCTTTTCAATTGGACATCACTTCTTTGGACTTTTCCTCGTTGGGGTGTATGTGTGTGTGGTGTGTGCATCTGCACTATCAAATCACATAAAATTTGTGGTCTCCTAGAAGTTAATTATGGCCTGCATATCGACCAAGAACTCGACCCTGCTTTTGTCTAGCTTGGTATCCAATGTGGGTGACGACCAGACCCTTTACTAAGTCTTCATGAAACCAGCTTTGTGCGTGAAATTAGATTGATGTTTGAGTTGATTTTGGTTTTTTATTCATGAAGGTCCCATCCATGCAGTTATTGTTGCTTAGGATTGTTGCATTTTGGTGTATATGTTACTTAATAGTTTGGAATCCTCGTTTAAAAACTCATAATACTAGTCATGCGAATGAAGCTTCCACGTCGATGAAGAAATCCTTCTTTGTTGTGTAGATAGGATTTCCGAGGTTGAAACTTGAAAATGCATGAGAGAGAGGTTTTAATGTGAGATAGTCACCAATTGTCATAAAAAACTTACATAAGAAAAGAGTGAAAACATCCCGCTTGAGTAATAACTTTAGATGAATCAAACAAAATGTTGGTAAACAAAATAGTTGTCTAACGACAAAAAAATCACATAGCAAAATAAGAAATAACATTTACGTCTTACATAATTCCAGCAATGCTAAGTAACCTAAGTAAAACATTCTTTCGCTTAGAAGAAGGACAAACAAAAAATGTTTCCATCCTATCTTTATCACCAGTAAGATAAATATATGCATCAGTTTGTAACTCTTCTTCAAGACCAATAACTTCAAATGCTGGAAATATGTCTTCTTTAGAATATTTACATCCCTGTCTCGGCTCTGCTATGACATTACTTTTTTCAATTGCATTAGCAACTTTGTGAAATGCTTCTTTCATTATTTCATCTCTTTTAAATCATCTTCATTTGCACTTCTTCTCCTTTTACGCTTTGACAATGAACCTGTGGGGGGCTCCACAGTCATCTCCTAGGTTGATAAATGGTTCAAATACTGCTTAATTTTGAGAAGCCATTTCATCAATAAGCTAGATTGTGTTGCCAGTACCCTCACACGCTAAAGTGGTTGTGGCTTTCTTTCACTGTCATCGATCCTTCCTCTGTTGCTCTATCATTACCAAATAAATTTACCAGCTTCTCATAGTTCAAAATAGATGTCGTCATCCACTTTTTTGCCATTGGATTTGCCTATAAAAAACACAAAAAAGATATAACGACGTCAAAAGAAACTCATATTTAACATAAAAAGTAAATTATTATTAAATTGATAAAAGGAAAATTAGGTACCTCTATTAGTGGCTTCCATACTTCGGGTTCAGCCGTCCACATATTTGTCCTTGAATCAATGCTAAATCCACTCAAACCACTTTTAAAGATATCATAATAACTACTGAAATTAGACTTCAATGTTTTCATTTGATTTTTTATGTGATCCTTGGTGAGCATTTTACCCAACTTATCGTTCAGCTCTGTCACAACATTATCATATGCAGTTGTAGTAAAAGTGTCATTCACTCGATTACCTATTACTTGTTGAAGCAGTAATGCATCAATAAGGGCATCATCCATAGATTGCCTCCATTGTATCTTATCAGTCTTTCCTCTGTCTGTATATATTTGATTCTTCTTCATTGTCATTAGCTAAATGTAAAATAAAACAAATTTAGGAAAGGCATTCATAATGAAAAGAACAAATCACATGTAATAATAAAAGATTGAGTAATTACAAATAACATGAGGAAAAAAAGTCAACATGTCTCATATACACTAAAATTCAATCTATTGAAGTTTGAATTTGATAGTTTTGCCACATAGTCTCCGAAATGATTTGTCGTGTGTATTCTCCAACCCTTTACTCCTCATCTACATAAACTTGAACAAAATAATTTTCACTAGGTTGATTCCTAAGTTCTGCATCAACATCTTTAGTAATGCTAGCATTTGGATCGACACCCATGAGAAAGTTTTGCAATATACAACATGCTAAAATGATGTCCGACTGTGTATTCCACGAATAGGCTGGTTCTGTCGAACTTGCTATAATTGGGAATCTTTTTTTCAAGACACCAAATGATCTTTCAATGACATTTCGCAAAGAAGCATGCCAAAGATTAAACAACTCTTTTTCATTTTGTGAGCCTCGCTTGGAGTATTCTTTCAAGTGATATTTCACACTCCTAAAGGGTGTGATAAGTCCACCCTCTAATGGAAAACTAGCATCTACAAGATAATATTTACCTAAAAAATAAACACAATCACATGTTAGGTTCATATTTCAGAAAATGTTTAAATTATACAGGCTTTTAATTACAATTACCTTCAGGAATTTTTAGTTGGTCTTCTCTCGTTAATGCATTTTTTATGATTCTCGAATCAGAAGCAGTTCCTTCCCAACCTGCTAATAAATATGTAAATTTCATATCAAAAGAACATGCAGCCAACACATTTTGAGTTGGCCAATCTTTTCTACCACGATATCTCGGTGCATCCTCTGAAGATACTTTAACACGAACGTGCATTCCATCAATTGCATCAACACAATTCTGGAATACAAATAAGTGTTAATGCAATATTGACATATTATAAATCATAAAAACTAAATTAATTGATTTATTACCTGAAAGTATGGATAAAATCTATTATTGTGTAAGATTTCATTTGGCACAGTTGATCCATCAGATTGTTGAATGAATTTGTCTTCTAATAGAATAATTGAACTCAGTATTTTGTGAAAATATCGAGAAATTGTCTCTGTTGAACGATAGAACCAAAACTGAACCCCGCGCTGTTTATATGTGTGCGACAGCACCATGAAAAAGATAGAAACTTGCTCTTCTACTTTACAATGTCTTGTACTACATAGTCCACCCTGTTGTCGAAGAATATCACATAACTCTTTGAAAGCTGATGTTTCCATGCATGTTATGTTGCGGCATTGTACATCATCATCTGATTTATATATAATTTGATCTCTAATTTTTTGTCTTTCTTCATAAGATAGTCCAATTGATCGATGCATAAGTTGTCATCGACGTTGTCTACGACGTATGAAATAATAAAAACTATAACATAAACATAGAACGACTTGTTGTTGTTGGTGTCATCTCATGTCTTCTAATATGCGACAAACTGCAAAGCCAAATACAACTTTTTTATGAAAATGATGCTCATATGTGACAAGTTGCAAGCTAAATATATAACTAGCGACATCAACAATCATGCTTCAATGCCTAACTCCAATCGATTTATTCTTATTTTTTTATTAGCATTACTTGTTATTTCTAATATACAAGAAAAATAATAAAAAACAGACGACATCAAGAACTGCCACTAGCAGTTAGGAGGGCAACAAGATATTATCAAAATTTAAAAATAAATGAAAGTAATTCATTCCAACGATGGTGCCAACATCAGGCCACTTATGTGTTCCGTTCAAAGGGTTCTGTATATTATCAAGGTTACAAAAGTTTTGGGCGTACATATCCAAGCGTCACCATGCCAAAAACAACCTATGTGGATATGTCGGTGATTCACCTAATACCAGTATAGTCTTGTCTTGATGCAAACACGTAAGCACATTAATTAAAATAAAGGCAGATACATACATGTGCATGGTAGGTAGGCATCATCTTAATGGTCATGCATGCACATGGCACATGGTAGACATCATCTTAATTGACGCGCTTTGCTTGAGATAAATGAGACAACCATGCTTTTGCTCATGCTGGCATCATACAGATATCATCGGAAGAAGAAGAAAAGACGAGAGAAACAGAGAAGCATCAGACATTGGTGGGCAGAGTATGAGAGAGAAAAAGGAGAAAAAACAACAATGAAAAAGAAGAAGAAGAAAACGAGAGAGATAGAGAAGCATCAGACGTTGGTGGGCAGAGTATGAGGAGCGCCCAAAAGCAGAAAAAAAAATTATAAGCAGCAGAAGAAGAAGACAACGAGAGAGAGAGAGAGAGAAGCATCAGACATTGATGGGCAGAGTATGAGTGAAAAAAAACAGAAAAAACAACAATGAAAAAGAAGAAGAAGAAGACGAGAGAGATAGAGAAGCATCAGACGTTGGTGGGCAGAGTATGAGCACCCAAAAGCAGAAAAAAATCTATAAGCAGCAACAGAAGAAGAAGAAAACGAGAGAGAGAGAAGCATCAGACCTTGGTGGGCAGAGTATGAGAGAGAAAAAGCAGAAAAAACAACAATGAAAAAGAAGAAGACGAGAGAGAGAGATGCACCTTGTTCCTTGCTTGTTGAAGACGAGCGTCCCTTCACTCCTGGAGAAGAAGCAACAGAGATGTGAGGAAGGTCTTCTTGCGTAGGGGAGGAGGCCTCCTTCTTCCTTGCTTGTTGAAGACGTGAAAAGAATAGGAGGGGTAGTGTGAGAATAAAAAACTCTTCCACTTACCTTCCTTTCCATTCCTTCCCAATCCGTCCGATTTGAGAGGGAAGGGATTTACACTACACAATCCCTCCCTTTCCTTTCCCTCCCCTCGCAGCCAAACACGCTTTGCCCCTTTCCCTCTCTTTTCCTCCTTTCTAATTAGCCAACCAAACAAAGGAGAGATTGTTCAATCACTCCCTTTCCCTCCTACCAAACATGCCGTAAGTGCCCATGGTACACCTGACACACATAACTTTCTCTTGAGTTTCCGATGGTCTCATTATTTTACCACGATAGTAAGAGTGCAAAATAGAAGTTGTCCTTCAAACTGCTACTATCTTGGTTCCTTAAGTATCTGATGTTGCATTAGGATTTTACGCAAGGATAGTGAGAGGAGTTGATAAGAAGCTGTCATTTTGAAAGAAGAGAAGCTCATGCTTATACTCATAATTTTGTAAAATGATGGGCATGGCCCTAAAATTATGTAAAATTTACAGGTTTCCGGTCAAACTTGTTTATTCCAATTAAGCAAGAAACAGTGGCAAAACGAAAGCTGACCGCATCTAACAAAAGTAGGAAAATAACATTTACAATGGCAGATTTGTGGTCTAGTGGGATAAACGGGTCGGATCTGGATACAATTTTGTCTACCAATTCCATTCCAACTTCACCCGCATTTTTTGGTTCGCAAATGGATCGGCACTGTCATTAAAAGCTGAACCAAAATCTAGTGTAACACATTCAAAATTGACAAAGTTCTCAAGCCGCATCTGGACCAGCTTGCAACCCTAATGTCATTATCTGAAACTGGTGAAGACTAAATTCTTTATTACATAGACATAACAGCACCCTGGATACAATGCCGCGATGCAATTTGAATCCAACGAGGGGCATTTTTTTAAAGTTCAGGCTGGTTAATGATTTCTATGAAATGTAATATTAAAAGGTTTAGCCTTATAGGTCTTTGGGAAAACACCTGCCATTCTAATATGGAAGAATTCCACCGCCTGTTGCACCTTAGTCGCCTGTTGCACCTTAGTCCTCCTCTCTCTCTTTCTCTACTTAAATGCACAACACCTTGTAGATTTTGAGTTCCCGTTCAATCGATTGCCTGGTGGCCCTCCGAGTTGATCGAGTTATCCGATCGTTTTCCTTTTTCCCTTGCCTGTTGCTGCGCTAATGATCCAGAAAACCCTATAATTCTTAGCCGCTGAAATGAGGAAAGTAGGGTTTCATTAGTTCTTCCAATCAGCCTTTTTGGGCATCTCAACCTGTGGAAAATTTCAGTGGTCTGCCCCTGGTTAACTCGGTCTCCGATCTATTTTTCTTCCTCCAATTTTGAGCGAGTTTGCCAGGTTTTCTCACTTTGCCTTTTTTGTTTATTTCTATTGAAATGAAGCTCATTTGTTGCTAATTTTGTATCCGGTTTTAGATTTCCGTTGATTTGGAGTTGATGTCACGGTAGAAATTATCACCTTTTTCTTTTGGTTAGTTGGATAAGGTTTTTATTGCCGTTATGGATATGTGAAGTTTTTGGATTTTTTGGGTGCTAATTTTTGTTTTCTTCTTTCTTGGTGCTATCAATGGTGGTTTGGTTGGACCTTTGGAAAGAGGTTTTACTTGATCTTTATTGTGTTGCTGTCAATACATGTGTCGTTTTTTATTTCCTTCCTGTGGTTTGATTATCTATTATTACCTCTTGCCTGTTTTGTCTTTTCCCCTCGTGTTTGCACTAGTATTTTGGACTTATCAGGGTTTTTGTGCACTGGTCAAGGTATTTCATGCATTTGGTGTTAGGATCGGGGTTTTGGTTTTGTTTGTGAGAAGTTTGAGCTTTCAGCAATTTTTTGCTTGAAGATGTTTGTACTCGAACTCTGCTTTTAAAACTCGGTGAAGTAGTACCGATAAACTTGTGAAAAAGAGCAGCTGGTGCTGTGCGTATAATCAGAACGATTTCATTGTAAAAGGTCGTTGTTGGTTTTCAGATGCTGGGTCCTTTTTTGGTTAGGTTTTTGAGTGCTAAATTGCGTCTTTTCTTCACGATGTTAATAATTTGAGGTATCTCCCTTGGTCATTGCTTCATTGGCGTGGCGTCATAATGATTTTAGATCATTGTCACAAAAAACGTGTACGAGGAAAAAAATGGATATAATACGACAAAATTATATATCTCAAAAATAAAACAGGAAAAGACAACAATTTTTTTTTAAAAAATAAATAATCCTGATAATTATATAAAAAGAAAGTAAATGAGAAATTAAAAAAAACTTTGAAAAATGACTAGATAAGTTTATTGCCTTGAACTTGAAGCTTTTGTTTTTCACTTTCATCAATATTTTCCTCTTCTAATCAGAAGACAAGTTCGCTGTCTCATTATTTAAATACGGTTTTTAATCTCGATTATGGACTCTGTGCTCTGGAATAATAATCTCAACCGCAGTAGAACGAAACATATAACTTAGTTGAAGACTTGAATTACATCTGAATTCTGAATTATAGAATCAGCAGGAAAACTTTCACAGTTTCACTTAAACATTTGAGTTTTCTGAGAAACTTTTATATATGAATGCATAAATTTATATATGACTGCAGTGCTGCCATTCAACTCAAAAAGATGGTGTGGAGAACAGAAATGAAATTAATTAAGAAAGATGGTGCCACGAGCTAAAATCGAAGGCATCCCAGCCGCTATCCATTCGTTGCCATTAATGCTGTTTCTGAAAGCAATAAAGTCTGAGCCTGAGGAGTTGCACGCTGTTTTCGAAAGCAATAAAGTCTGAGCCTGAGGAGTTGCACGCTGTTTTCGAAAGCAATAAAGTCTGAGCCTGAGGAGTTGCAGAGGCAGTGGAATTAGTTATCTTTGTTGGAAACCTTCTTGCCATTGCCGCTATTGCTTATCCATAGGGAAAGCTAGAGAAAAGGGGATTGAGAATGCAGGCACACAGAGTAACAATACAAACAGAACAGAGTAACAACACCAAAATGAAAATGCAGGGGAAACTACACATGTATACGGCGTAAAAAAACGAACATGGAATAAAAAAAAAAAAAACCACTCATAACACGAAATGAGAACCTGAAGTTGAACTGTTGAAGGAAGTCGAATACCCTCTTCTTCAACGGAATGAAAATGAGAAGGAGAAGAAGGAGGTCGCATCTCGAATGCCCTCCTCTTCAGCCGAATGAAAACGAGAAGGAGACGAAATCAGCCGAATCTCGAATACCCTCTTTTTCAGCCGATTGAGAACGAGAAGGTGATGAACTGATGAAGGAAGTCGAACTTGAAGTCTCGAACGGTCGAAGACTCCACTCGAAGGCCATCGATTTCAAGTTTATAACCCTAAGCCCGTCTTTCCCCATGTGAAAATACTTTTTTGCCACTAAAAGGGTCGAACAAATTTGAAAAAAACCAACATTTTAAACAATATTACACGCTGTGCCATTTTCATTCGCACATTAAAGAAAATCGAAAAAAAACACGTTTTATACACATTTTTTTATTTTTTGCCATTTTTTTTGAAAAAAATACGTCTTATTCCCGTTTTATTCGCCAGGTACGTTTTTGGCGTATAATACGCCATTTTAAAAAAAAAAACAGCATTTTTTGTGACAATATTAGATACATATAGAGTAAGAGATAGATATGGTCATGGTCCTTTCAGGCATCTAATGTTATATTTCCTGATGCATGTGGAGGAAAAATGTATATAGCTATCCTACATGGTTTAGAAATCCATTTTGACCTATTTTATGGTTAAAAAATGATAAAACACTGGGTCTAAATTTTTAATAGGATCATCTGTATAAACACTAAAATGCGAGGTGTTTTCCACATGAAATATTTATTGTTACAAGAAACATTTGTTTTCAAAGTGAATATTTATTGTTAAGCGAAATATATTTCCTTGACACATGTTTTTTTTTGGAAATTATTTTTTAGGCAATCTTTAATTTATTTTATGAGAGTTTTTTCCGTTTCACTATTTATAGGATTGTTTGTGTGTGAGATGAGTACTGAGTACATATACTATCACTTGGAATATTTGTTAGTACAAGATATATATGTTGTTACAGGAAACATAGGTTGTTGTAGGAAATATATGTTTTTAATGGAAATATTTTTTTAAGCAAAGTTTGGCTTAGTTTATGAGATTTTTTTTTATTTTACTATTTATTGGTGGCCCACGGACTTAAAATTTCTGACTCTACTACTGATCCTAGACATGGATAGCCACGGAAGCCATGGTCCTCCAGCGAAGTTCTCACCGGAAGCTCTGCCCCTTTTCTCTGAGGGCATTCATCTCATTCTCTCTCGGTGGACGGCACTGAGGTTGGTGGTCGAGAATGAGTGGGGAGGCCAGAGCTCCTGCCAAAAGTTTGACAATTTGGTTGTCGACCTTATCTCCTGGTTCACTGCTTCCCATGGTACCGATGATTTCCTTTTTCTATTTTTCTGATAGATACTATGTGTCAACCTGTTATCTTATACATGTTTCATACCTGCAATGGTTTAGGTTCCTTTTCAACTTATTGTTAGTTTTCTTTATTACATAATTGAGGTTGTGATGTCGATTTTGTCAAGATTAGTTTTTCATTTCATACTATCCATTCAAATTAGTGTTGAATAACTTTAGTCTTCTGCGTTGTGCTTGCAACTTTGTGCTTGAACATGCTTGAAACTTGTGCTTTAACATAATTTATTTGTTAGGTTGAATTGTGGCTTTTTTATTTGTTGACCTCGTTTAAGTGTTTACTTTTCAATTTTCTTTATTTATATTGATGATCTTGCATTATCTTCTTTTGCTTATTGATTTCTATTTTTCGTAGGTGAGATTACATTGTTTTTTCCATGT
The DNA here is from genome assembly GCA_011799765.1 of Nymphaea thermarum. Lineage (NCBI taxonomy): Eukaryota > Viridiplantae > Streptophyta > Magnoliopsida > Nymphaeales > Nymphaeaceae > Nymphaea > Nymphaea thermarum. The sequence goes on from JAANDH010000562.1 coordinate 79,866, forward strand.
TTTCTTTTCAAATTGTTGCCAATTCATGCATAAAATTTTATTTTTGTTAAATTAGTGTCTTTGACGTTGTTGTCTGTTTCTTCTTCTCTTTCTTTCTAAATATTTTCTCCAGGTTTTCCTTGACTGTGTGCATTTGAATCACCAATAAAAGTTATTTGCTGTAATGAATTATTTTTAATGAATGTTTTTAAATTTTGCCATTAAGGATTGGTGTCTCATTATGTTCTTTTCTTCTTTGGGATGGTTTGCTTAGATATCCTTTACATTGATAAATTGGAAACAATGCTCGATGAGAATATGTTAGCTTCCTTCAATGCAGAGATTGAGAATGGTAGCATCAAGGAGGTTTGGTTTTAATCTATGTCACATGGGTACGCCTCCTTACGATACCGGTACCGGTACCGGTACACCATTGGGTACGCCTCTGGTACGGCGTTGACCGTACCGGGTACGGTCAACGTACCGGAGGCGTACCCGACGTTTTTCGGACACGGTCAATCTTGACCGGGTCCAAATTTGTCCTTTTTTTTAACGAATATTACATTTTAACTTTTAAAACTGTTTTAACGTTAAAAAGAAAAACAAAAACGCAAGGGTTTCGCTCGAAACCCTTGCCTTGTCTCCGACGAAGGCAGCTGCGGCAGCGGCGAACGGAGCGTTGACAGGCGACGGCAGAGGCGGCGAACGGAGGGCGGAGCGACGAAAGCAACGGCGACGGCAAACGGTAGGACCGTAGGAGGCGACGACAGGTATTTTTTTTGTTTGTAGGTATATTTTTCATCGGCTCCACCCCTGCCATCGCCGCCGGTGACCATGGCGACACTGAAGACAGGCAGAATACCCATCGCTGGCAGCAACGACCGGCGATGTGTGAGAGAGAGAGAGAGAGAGACCGTGGATTTCTTTGTTTCTTTGTTTTTACTGTTTTAGGTTTTTACATGTCTCGGTAGTCGGTATGTTTTTCTTCATTTATTCTTATTTGGGTTTGAATCGTTTGATTTGTTGTATGCTATATTGCTATCATGCTATGTGCATATGGGTGGGGACCGTGGGAGACTTTGATCGATATTATAGCTGTGAGCCTGTGAAGTGTGAATCTGTGGTTGTAGCTTTCACTTGGGTGACTGCAGCTCTTCCCTAGTGGCTGTAGCTTTCAGCTGCCGGCCATGGTTAAGTTGTTTTGTCTTTTGTCTTCCCTAGTGGCTGTAGCTTTCAGCTGCCATATATCACTGATATATCGTTAATTAGTTTTGTCTTTTGAATAAGATTCATTTATTTCAAATGAACCCTCTTTTTATTGGTTATGTGTTGCAGCTCTTTTGCTAATAGGTTCTCTTCATACGTAAGCTGTAATGGCTGATAAAGGAAAAGGAATGATGTCTCCTCTAGGAAGTGTGAATGTAGAAAGCAGCAGTAGTAGTGTTAATACCGCTACATTAGAGAATGATAATCCACAACAGCCTCTTTGGCGCTATGTGAAGAAATTAGGAAAAGGACCAGGTGGTGGTGGGAATAAAATGTTTAATTGCAACTTTTGTGAAGTGAACTACACAGGCTCTTATACACGTGTCAAAGCACATTTGTTGCATATCGCCTGCGTTGGAATTAGACCATGCCCAAAACTTACCAAAGAGGAGATTGATGTATTAAAAAAAGAACATGATGCAGCTGAAACGAAGAAATCTTCATCCAAGTCAAGTGTGTCTGTTCCTGTTTATGCTATTGAACCACATGAAGATGCTTCAAAGAGAAGGAGAACATTATCACATGCATTCAATAATATGGGAAGGGCAGAGATGGATAGAAGGATCGGAAGGTTTTTTTTTGCAAGCTCACTTCCATTTAATGTAGCTAGAAGTCCCTATTGGAAAGATATTGTTACAGGTATGGCTAATTGCAGTTTGAGTGGTTATATACCACCAAGTTCAGAGAAGTTGAGAACTATAATTCTTGCAGAAGAGAAGGCAAACATTGAAAAATTATTAGAGAAGGGGAAATTTTCATGGATACAATATGGAGTATCCATTGTTTCTGACGGGTGGACTGATATACAAAGGCGGCCACTGATAAATTTTATTGCTTATTCGCTTGATGGACCAATCTTCTTGAAATTTGTTGATGCATCTGGGGAGTATAAAGATATTTGAAAGGGCTATTTATAGAAGTCATCAAAGAAGTGGGTGAGAAAAATGTTGTGCAAATTGTTACTGATAATGCTCCAGTTTGCCAACGAGCAGGGTTGAATTTGGCAAGTGATTCCAAATATAGTCACATATTTTGGACTCCTTGTGTGGCACACAGTATAAATTTAGCACTGAAAAGTATTTGCAACCCATCAAAAGATGATCCAAATGCAGGTTTGTTGTGTTCATGGATTGAGGAGCTTGNGAGAGAAGTTGATAAAGAAGGGCCCATGCTTCATAAAGTTTACGATATGTGGGATAACATGATTGAAAAAATTCAAAACATCATTTTTAGACATGAGAAGAAGAATGTTGCACTTGATGATTCTGAGTTTTTCGATCATGTGCATAGAATTTTAGTAAGAAGATGGAACAAAAGCAATAATCCTTTGCATTGTATGGCATACTCCTTAAATCCCAAATATTATGGACAAACATGGTTGGCAGGAGGTACTGGTCGTGTTCCTCCTAATCGAGATCCAGAAATATCAAAAAATAGGGAGATGTGTTTGGGAAGACTATTTGATTCAAATATGTTGAAGATAATACATAATGAGTTTGCAACCTTCTCTTGTGGAAGAGCTGATTCAATAGAAGCTAAAATGGCAAGAGATGAAGAAGATCCTGTTAATTGGTGGTTATGTTTTGGAACAACGACACCAAATCTCCAACAACTTGCATTGAAGTTATTATCTCAACCTGCAACCTCTTCACGTTGTGAAAGAAATTGGAGCACTTATTCTCAAATTCACAACATCAAGAGAAATAAGCTAACTAGTAAGCGAGCAGAAGATTTAGTTTATGTCCACTCCAACCTACGCTTACTTTCACGTACTTCAGATGATTACAGGTATTTCTTTCTTTTCGTATTTTATACATGTATACATAATACATTAACATATGTAATTATGTATATTATTATTATGTTGGAAGTTAATATTGACTTAAATCATATTTTGATTTTGTTGCAACTTGCAACTTGCAGTTCATGATCATCCAAGTATTGGGATGTTAATCTAGAGGACATTGACGTGGACCTTGAAGGCGAGCATGATTTGCATGCTCTTAATATGGATCTTACAGAACCTGTTGTTCCTTCTAATCTTGATGATGAGGAGGGAGGAGAATGAAAATCAACAAAGCTGATGTATCTTGAATGCTTTTTTAATGTTAATTATGAGACTGAGGAGAGTGAGACTGAGGAGAATGAGATTGTATTTATGAATATGACAATATGTTATTTTGTTTGTGATTTTTGATATAGATATGTGCAAATATGTTATTTTTCTGCATTTTTTGACATATATGTGTGTGTGTGTACGGCCGTACCCCCGTACCCAAGGTTTTTGAAAATGGTCCGTACCCGTACCCGTACCGGCACCCGTACCCGTACCCATGTGACATAGGTTTTAACCTATCATGCATACTAACATCTATTTTTGGTCTATGCTATTTCATCTTTTGTGAGAGTTGTTTTATTTGTTTATTTTATGGCCAAGCTATGCATGTCAAAAGGAAAAGTAAACACAAAGAATCTGCTGTTAGCTTGAGATTTCTCACGCTTTGCATTAACTGACTGATCTAGTGACAAGATTCCAGATCATATGTTTAATATGATTTCATATGCTAAGCCAGTAAAAGTTGCTTTGCTAGTGATGCTGCTTCTGTTTGAGTCATGTTTTTCAGCTTGGTGTTAACAGGTTTTGTTCTCTTTAGATCTGCATTCATTCTATTGGATTGATGTTTATAACTTTATACAGTATGCTTTGTCACACAATCTGATTAAAGTGCTGTTTTATATAAATTTGTTCCTATTCTAGCTTTGATTATGTGATTGGCCTTTACCTTTTTGTTGTCTTATAGTGCATGGATAGATGGTATATGTAGAGTATGCCTAATGTACCATCAGAGAATTGTGTTTTCACTTTTCACAAAGTAATAGAGTAATTTGAACTCCAATATGACAGAGAAGCTCTTGTTTTAACTGTGATGTGTGGGATAAATCTGCTATAATTTTTCTCTTCTCTCCTTTTATTGTATTTGACTATTGGTTCTTTTGGATTTTCACAGTTTGGTTGATTCGCTGGCTCTATCTTTTTAAACTCTTAAGCTCTCCCCCGCCTTCCCATCTTGTCATTTACTTAAAATTTTAACATTTCTCAATTTTTAGCGTAAACATTTGATAAGTGTGATTATCAGATAAACAAATTTGATTTGTGCTACTTCTGTTTCTTATGTTCATCATTATTTCTCATGCTTTGAGCAGGTGGTAGAGCAACTGATGACTTTGCATGAAGAATGTCTTCAAGGAAATTTTGAATCCTTGTTGAGTTTGAGAAGCTCAAGCAGTACAAGTGGTGTTGTTTCTGGAAGTAGACAGGTAAATTTGGAACTCTAGCTATGACTTCCAGATTTCAATCTTATAAAAGTATTAAGACCCCCACTAAGTCAGAAATTGACCTCTAAGAAGCATCTGAGAATAGGTACTATGTTTAGGTACATTGCTTGTTCTTTAATTGATTTACCATGCATGTGTGCTTGTTTAGATAGTCACAAATAATGTCTCATTGTTTTAAACGTCAAGGTTTTTCTCTACTATAACACGGCGGGCTTGAAAAGTATGGAAAACAATGGGAAAAAAACTGTATTTAAAAAAAAAATTAAAAAACTAAAATTTGGGAAAAAATAAAATAAGTGAGAAAATAATAACACAAACATCAAAAGATAAGTAGATTTGCAACAACAAAAAAATAGAAAATTGTTTGGCATTAAAAAAAAAAAAAGAAAAAGAGTGCAAAAAGCATGTTTTTTCCATTTTTAATGTTTTTTTCAAAAAAACACAATTTTTTAAAGTTTAAAACGATATTTCATTTTCTCGCGTTTTTTTCAAAAATAATGCATTTAAAAAAAAAAACACAATTTTTAGAAGTTTAAAACGACATTTCACGTTTTTTTCAAAAATAATGCGTTTTTTGTGACTACTCACTTATACGCATGGGTGCACACACACACACACCCACACACTTATTTTTATGTATTATGTCCATCATTGCCAATTTTTCATTCATTTAACCCTTTGTGTATATATCATTTCAAGTTCTGGAAAAAAATGTAATGCAATTTCGTTGTACCAGGTTGTTGACCAAAAGGAAGACGATGGTTCAGAGGAGGATATGGCATTTGATGTCGACATGCAAGAAGAAAAAAGTGCTGTTGGATCATCTGCCATCCAACCAAGTTCGGAAATTAGGGCAAGCAAGCATATATCCTCCGCATGATTTTTCACTGAACCTTTAAATCTACATGTTTTTGTCAATTATTTTTTGTACTGATACGCTCTGCATGTTGCCGTGCTGTATGTGTTTCCTTGTCAGTACAGTTCTTGTTGATATCAGCTATGAATATTTTACGGGCCCTTCCAAGCTAGAATCAACCTTGCATAGTTTTTGTTTCACTAGCTTGGAATTGAGACATAGAGGCAAACGATATTCAAACAGCTTAGGCTTTAGGTCTGACATGTATTCATAAATCTATGCAAAAACTTCATGAAGAATTATGAGGAAATTTTTGAGCTTTTTTCTTTCTTCTACTGATACACTGCTGCCAATTTGAAGGACCTTAATATTCTCATTGGTTCAAATGTTAATTTCTTCAATTGGATCATTAACCAAAGACAATGGATATTTTTGCTTTTCAATTTGGGTAAGTTCCAATAATTTTAATTTGAGTGTTGCCATAGGTTCTATGCCATCTATTTCTTGTTCGACAGATGTTTTCTGTGAAACTTTAAGGAAAAAGAAGAAACTGAGACAAGTTAGTTGCCAACATCTTGCAAAGAGGAGGATAAAGGAAAATTGAACAAAATAAATATGACAAGCATATAAAAAAAGTTTACTTTGACTGCATATGGAAAGTTCTTAATACATAAAGAGGGTCCTCCCATGGGACTAGACAGGAACAAGTTAAGAACACAAAATTTATGAGATGATTCATAAAACAAAGGTGAATACTATTGGCCAACCGGGCTTCTTCAAACTTCTTCGAGATACTCTAATCCTTTGGTGTTCATTTAAAAATGGGTGCTGATTGGTTGTATGATGCCATCTTCCTTCGTACTAAGGCTAGAAAATATATGGTAGCCAGTTTTTAAAAGCAATTGAAATCGCTTAGGGCTTTTTAGCAAATGAGCATAAAAGAGATGTTCTGGATAATTCAAACGACTGCATAAAAGAAATGATTCACATATCTCCATGTTTTGCATCCATTATTCTGAAAATGCTTCTTTTGTTGGCCCAATGTTGCGTATATCCATAGAGACAATTGGCCTAGGGAGCATTGGCTGTACCAACCTCTCGACCGGTTCCTCTATACATACGGTGATGACATATGGTCAAAATTCTACCTGATACATTGGTGGAAAGTTATTCCTCATACTTTATGGATCCATGGATGCCACAAGAGCAAGTTGTATGATAGGGGTACATCCATAATGTGGAAAGGAATCTAGTGTCTGGGGCATTCAATGATCATGTCCATGATAAAGTTCCTTTGTTGCTCATGCTTTGACCGGCATTTCCATATATTTTGGTTTGGTCGGGGGAATATTTGTCTTTACGGAAGCCCAAAGTCTTGGTTACGAGATTAGGGTTCAGACCGCTTTCTCCGTTGATCAACACATGTGGTACTGCCATTTTATTAACTTGGACGATGATGTAGACAGTATCTTCATGGTAATATTTTCATTTTAAAATATCATTTTCTGTAAAAGTGATCGACTGGTCTTTGGTGGCCTTAATCCAGTTTTCTTGGATAAAATGTCCTTCCAAAAGGGTGATCTTGTTTAGATAACATGGATCTTTGTTTGAGGAGCCATCTGATAATTCAACGCCACCTTGCAAAAGGAAGTTCTTGGAAATCAAGGCAAACTTTATGGATGCATTTCCTGCCTTGTTATTAATCATACCAATGAAGTTTAAGGGATACTAACCCCAACTAGTTATCATAACTTAGTGTGACCAGTCTCTATCAGAAGGTCAGATGTACTCTTATGGATGATCCGGGAGTAGAGTGACTACTCCGATGGTTGCCTTTATATGATCAAGAAAGAGATTCTTCAGTACCACAGGAATGTTATCATCGTGAATTTTGAGATCTTTGTTGATGAAGTCTTAGATGATACTCTTGAGGACAAAGCAATCCTTAGTGGCATGAATAAGGGTACGATGAAACTTATATATAGTTTTTCTTTGTCATTTCCCATCATTTTTTAAAGTTCTAAAACTTTTGGCAGGCTACTATTCCTTTGGGGAGAAGATATTTCAGGATCTTCATGCAATTGTGATTAAGAGGAGTGAACTTCTGATCATAACTCCAGCCCGTGTGTTTGTTTTTTCCTTCTTCATTTTCCTTAGGTGGTTGTATGTTCTTCTTAGGGTTCACTTCTTTGTCATACTTACAGTTATTGTTGTTGTCTTTTTGGGTGCTGATATTTGTTATGAACTATATCACAATGGTATGGGTACATGTGCGGGTACGGGGGTACGGGTGCTAGTACGGCATTTTCGTAAATCTTGGTATGGGTACGGTGAATATTATATATTATTAATTCAAAAAATTAAAAAAAAAACCAAATAAATCAGTAGATAACAAAAAAAATGTTCCTTCCAACATTTTAGGGGTTTTTTGTAAAGCTAAAATGTCTGATTTCTCGTGAGAGTTCTAGCTGCCCTATGACAACTTGAGGAGGAATCTAACTGCCCTGCCAATGGATGGGGAGGACAGGAATCAAGGTTGGCCGGTCTTTGTGGGATAGAGTCGCAAATGGATGGGATAACAGAATCAAGATTGGTAGGTTTTCTGGCAAGAGTGCCGCCAATGGACGAAAGGATAAGAGACGGAGTCATGGCCGGGAAGTTTTTGGGTGGGAAAGAGACCAATGGAAACCGACTCGAGATAGTCAAGCGTGGAAGAAGCCACAGGAGAGAGCATCAACAAAATGATTGTGCAGTCACCGGTTTGTCGCTGTCCGCCGCCGCTGCCCAAGGTTGCTGCAAGGACTCACCGCCGAGGGAAGGAAAAAAGTTGAGAAGAGAAGGAGAAGGAAGGTCACAATTTTAGTTTTTAGGTTATTAAAATATGGTTTGGATCTGGTTCCAACCCGAAACCAGATCCAAACGTACCGGCATGTATCGGCATACCGGCATTGTTGCCCCGGCATACTGGTATGGGGTACGCCACCACTTATGCATACCATTGTGACATAGGTTATGAAGTGGGCATGGATTTGTGCTTTACCTACCTTTTTACCCTCTTCTATACTTGAGTGCAATAATTCCATCAAAGTTGCTTTTTTCAGTTCATTCCTCTATTAAATCTGCATGTTCGATTAAATCAACAAAGATATTGAATGGAGCATTGAAGACGAGGCTTTTCAAAGGTTGGGCAAGATTTTTCTTAACAAGTGATAGGGTTTGTCTTTTAGAAATAGACTTTTTCATCTTGTTGCATTGAATTCTTTATTTTTAATAAAATTTTGAGATTTTTCTCTTTGTTTATGATGAAAATTGAAAATGATATGAGAGTTGGAGCTATGGAGACATTTTGCTCAAATCTTTCGACAAACATGTAGACCAATCTATCGAATTCCATGAGTTCAAGTGGGTTTACATTTTTGTTGTACCATTGTGTAGTGTTGCCTTAGACACCTTAGGAAGTAGAAAAACAAGGCTCTACTATTTGTTTATATCTTATAACAATCATTGATGAATGTTGATAGGTGAACATGTGAGCAATTTATTTCATCATACTTGACGAACTCCTTAGGCAAACCCTTCACGTCCTTGTCTCATTCATTGTCTAGGTAGTAGTCTTCATAATAGTATGAGTGTTTTCCCTTCCTTTTAAGTTCAAGGTTATTAATTCTTTTCTCCATTTCATAAAATTACTGTTTGATTGGATTTTATCATCACTTGATTCTCCTGAATCTAGCCTTATCTTTTTTTTTGCCCTTAACTTCTTTCACTTTCTACTCAGAACTCTTGCTATTGAGTTGTTGCTTGTGATACACTTCTTTGTTTCTTACATTTTCTTAGTATGCATTCTTTTCTTTTTTGGCTTTTCCTCTAAACTTTTACCTGAGATAGGACTAGGTGAGCTGCTATCTTTCATGATCTCTTTTCCTTTCTTGCTCTTTTTCATTGCACTTTTCTTCTTTTGTGGAGGCAATTTAGGTTTTTCTTTCTTACCGGTTGTCGAGTTCGAATCTAGATGGTACTTATCCTGATTTGTAGGAAAATGCTTATTGTTCTTCTTGTTTCTTTTCTACTTGGTAGGCTTTTTACTTGTCGGTTCTAGAGTAACTATCAAGGCCTTTTGCTCTTAATGTTCCCTCATGAATTGTTTCATAAATAATCAAAACATCGGGTAACTTTTAGTTCAATTGTTGGGAAGTCAAGTGTTTCTGACATAAGACTAGAAGATGATGCTTAATTCTGAGGGGCCTACTTCGCTAACGCTCTTCTTTCAACCCTTCTGTTGGCTTCAAATATTCATTTTATGAGACAGGAAAATGAAGAGTCATTAGAGGGAAATGATGACAAAATTAAGATTCGTATTGCATTAAGAGTTTAAAGACTATGTCTAAAGAAAAACATTGACTAGTTAAAAACAATGATAGCTAAAGACACTAAAAAGTTGGAGTATAGAGTTGACAACAAAGATTATCAAGGGGTAAGGGATGGTGGTTGGTTGGCATCCCACCACTCGACATATTATTTTCTTACTCATGGTCTTGTAAAACAAGTGTAGGATATTTGTGTCTCTCATTCTCGTTGACCTACTGTGAACAATGCTGCCAATTGAGAGAGCTGAGGTCAAATTATGGAGTAGCTTTGATTGATGTATGCATAGAAATCATCTTTTGCCTTTGAGAGAATTGTCGCATGCATCTATCAGCACAATAATAAGCTATGAAATAAGGTCCCAAGACTGTGGTAGACCATGATAGTGTGAGTGCATATAGATGGATTATGACGACAATCATAATAATCCCAAATCTTTTCTTTATCTAGTTGCTTGATCAAATGGTGATATTGCTTTGTTACCACCCCAAATTTTTTAAAATAAAAATATATATAATAAAAAAATAAAAAAATTAATCGTGCATCGTGTTACGCTATCGGCTCATGTTTTGCGTGCGGCAAAGAATCGTGAATTGCCGTGTGCGTCTCACCGAGGCGCCAGGTTGCCAAGCCCCCTTTTCTTGCAAAACCGACCCTTGGGGGCGGTGTTTATTTTTTTGGGTGGGCATTAGCTATGCCCACACCCCAAAGAGGTGTTTGCAGGGCTAATGGCCAATCCCACTTAGTCGAAGCCTTTAAAAAAAATGAAAATAATCCAATTGTTACCACCCCAAATTTTTTAAAATAAAAAAATATATAATAAAAAAATAAAAAAATTAATCGCGCATCGTGTTACGCTATCGGCTCACGTTTTGCGTGCGGCAAAGAATCGTGAATTGCCGCGCGCGTCTCACCGAGGCGCCAAGTCGCCAAGCCCCCTCTTCTTGCAAAACCGACCCTTGGGGGCGGTGTTTATTTTTTTGGGTGGGCATTAGCTATGCCCACACCCCAAAGAGGTGTTTGCAGGGCTAATGGCCAATCCCACTTAGTCAAAGCCTTAAAAAAAATGAAAATAATCCAAAATTCAATGAATCATGAGTTGCCGCGAGCGTCTCACCGAGGCGCCAGGTCGCCAAGCCCCATTTTCTTGCAAAACCGACCCTTGGGGGCGGTGTTTATTTTTTTGGGTGGGCATTAGCTATGCCCACACCCCAAAGAGGTGTTTGCAGGGCTAATGGCCAATCCCACTTAGTCGAAGCCTTTAAAAAAAAAGAATATAATCCAAAATTATTTGAAATTCACATGAAAATATTGTGAAATTAAAAAAAAAAATCAAATTTTGAGTTTTGACTTCCAAATTCTCTCTAAATACCCCCACAATCTTCTTTCTTGGGCATGAGCTAGCCTTTGGAGAACATCTAGCGCATTCACATTTAAAGACTTAGAGTTCCCCCTTAGCTCTCTTTCTCCCATTTCCCTCTTCCTCTTTCATTCCCATTATTCTTCCTCTCCAATTCATCAAGTTACAACTCTTCAATGAAGCACAAAAGATCACTTGGAGGCATCCTCTTCATCATCTTGGAGTTTCACTCAAGGCGTATGTAGGAACATTCAAAACAAGGGTATTCTTTTTTTCAAAATCATTTTCATTAGAGGTATGTAATCAACATTGCACTCCATTCTTTTCCTTGCTTCTTCTTTTCTTCATCTCCCCATGGCCATATATGATAGCTTTGAAATCTCATTTTTGAAGTCAAGAAGCTATTTTGAGTGCACTGGGAGCATGAAAAGGTGAAGTGATATTTCATTTTATGATCAGAATTTTTTTTCTTTTTTCTTGAATGTAGTTTTACTCTTAAGATATTATTCATGCATGGTTGATTGATATTTCCGTTTATATATGAATGAACGACAAGAATGAGTTGGGGTTTGGGATCTTTTTAGTATTATGTTAATTTTTGATGTTGAGATTTGTCCAACCCAGGAATTCCATTCACGAATATGTACATGTTTAAAAAACATCTTCATGTCATTACGTTTAGTTTCCCTTTTAATTACTCAATTAGAAACCCTAACGAGCACCTCGTTATGTTGCTTGATTTTCTTTCATACCCAATGGTTGAAGAAATATATCTCTTGTTCTATATTGATATATAAATCATATTTTATAAAAGATTTTCGAAAACAAGAACCATATCTAATGTCGCTTTCTAGACTTAGCTTAGCCTCTTGCATGAGCCCAAGTCCCTCTCCAGCCTATATAAAAATTGAAGTCGGGTACTTTAAGTCATTTCTTGATTTTTAATCTCATGAAGATGCATACATATATGCATGTTACATACGTATATATGCACATGATGAGGTTCTTTTTCCCTATCTCTCTATGTTCTCAAATATTATTTTACATATTTTCACATACACATGACTGTGCCATATATGTGTTTTATTTTCTCTTTCTAGAATCTTTTATTTCTCTCTTCAAGATTAAATATCTTCTTTTACAAATTTCTTAATATGTATGTATGTGTGTGTGTGTGTATATATATATATATATATTCTCTATTTCTTTTCTTCTGAAATGTCTCTTTCTCTTCAAATCAATGTTCTCTTTCATAAAGTTTCTTATATGTATGTGTGTGACAAGATGAACATGTATATATGTATTTCTTTCTCTCTCTCTCTCTCTCTCTCTCTCTCTCTCTCTCTTTCCACTCTATTTAAATTAACTTTTCACTTTCAAAAGTTTTCACATACATACGTGTACACATATGTACACATATTCATATATACATGTATGTATGTACATATAAAATACATACAAAGATATGTATCTCTTCCTCTTTTAAAATCTTTCATTTAGTAATATTCAAAATCTCTTTCCTTTTCTCTTTCTCCATATTTCTCTTGTGATTAAGTCTTTATTTTTTCCATTCTTTTGAACATATTTTTCTTCCAAGAACATTTTCATTTATCGACTTCACCAAGGCCAAAACTCAAGTAATGACCTAATATTGGATTCATGTTTGATGGTCTACAACCCCAATCCATTTTCAAAAGCTTTTCCTTCTTTATAGAAATATTTATGATAATGACAAAAACAAAAAATCTTAGATGAATGTTATGGTATGAATGTTTTATTCTCTTCTAAGCATATAGGATCAATGCATTCATAAATTCACACTCACTTAATATTACTTATGATCACAAGTACCACTCCAAAGAACTTAAGCAAGATGAGAAGAAACTCTAACTAAGTAGTAACCAAATTAGGGCAAAATCTCAAACCTACTTAAAGTCTTAAGAGAACACTAAAGTGATTTCAAAATGATTTCTCAACCTTTCCAAATGATATTTATAAAGATTTCTCAATTCTAATTTTCCCCAAAATATTTTATGTTCTCAAGTAATTCTTCAAAAACTCTTTCAAAAGTTTGAAACATCAAACTTTCAATATTTTCTCAAACACTACACTGCATATAGAATGAAGAGATGTTTAAGCCAAAATGAAATGCATCAATAATAAACATAATTCTTGGATTGATTATCCTCGGCAAAAGTGCCAAGAATGGTCGATCCTTGTAGCAACAAGCAAGTCCATTTCTCTCTCATTTTCAAAACAAAACACATCTTTCTTGAGCACTCCAAAAACCAATAAATTTTGGGGATGCGAACATGCTCCAAGACTGTTAATGCTCTATCAGTGTTTCTGAGTAAATTGGCTTGAATCCTATGTGCTTGAGAAGCCATGATTGCAAGACATATGTGCATCATTCTACATAGTCTGTGTCTCTGATGATGAAACAGGTAAGCCCATGGTAAATGAAGGCAAGGCTGTCATTGCCACTGACAAGTGTCATGTCCCACTGTGCCCCATATCTGAAAAAATTAGGTAATACGAACAACTAAGAGGTTAGTCTCGTTGGTGAAGAGGGTCACCTCAACCGTAAAAAGCATCATGCAATGCTTGATTCTTCCTGTTGCTTTTGAGATTAAGTAGAAGGTTCAACATGCTCCAAACTCTTCATATAGACTCTTTAAATTATTCTCATTGTCTTCTATTAAGGGTCAAGTTTTTTGTCCAGTAAAGTGAGCCAAATGCCCATTTGCTTTGACTTTAATTGGGTTCACAAAAAATTGTTTCTCCAGTGGATCATTCGGGTCATAAGCTATGGTAGGAAGGACTAGTATTTCAGCAAAATCGTTCAATAATACAATCATCTCCCCCCAAGTGAACTAAAAATAAGAGATTTTTGGGTTCTATCACTTGTCAATTGCATGCACCAAATTTTCATTCACTGATTGCATTTCTTCTGCTAATATTGTTTCTAACCCACGTTTTCAAGGTACAATGAAAACATATGGGAGAAGGTGGGATGCTAAAACCGATACCATTTGGGATCCAAAAGTTCAAACCCGAGGGTGGCGTAAGAAGACTGCTTGGGTCTTTCTCCGAAAAAGATGTGACCATAAGGGAAGGTCACACCATGTTCGAAAGAACACATCTTAAGTGTCGATTTTGACGGATAGAGAATAAATTAATAGGAATGTTGATAAAATTTACAAGGATAACATGAGAAGAAGGTATATAATGATGTTGTAAATCACCAAATAAGGTTTGTGCACATTCAACACTCCCTGAGCCACATATATCCGTCAAGTAAAATTTTTAGGGTCTAATTGAAACAATTTTGTGTCATGATAATCCAATATCAAGGTATGCTTATATACTTTAGCTAAATGGCTTAGTACTAACATAGATTCTTCTCTACAGCTAAAGGTAAGTTTTTTTCACATTTCTCGTTGGTCAACTGCCAATATACAACAAATTATCACTCATGGTACTAATAAATGGGGTTTCCCCACCTAAAGTATGGTCCATTTGTAAAACTTAGTCTTATGCTACTGTCTAAGACCAAGCTAAACAACATGATGAGTAGGACAAATAGGTATAACAATTTTTTTGAAATATGAGTAAACATGCAAAATGGTTGTCTCTAATGCAATGTTACTTAAGATAGTGATAAAATAAGGTAGAAATACAAACATTGTTTTTAATCAAGCCTTAAATTGAGGAGAATTGTATTTGATCATAACATGATTTGTCTTCCTCAATTAGTCCTATATGCAAGTAAGCAAATACATCCACCAAGCAATGTGATTTAATGTTGATTGGGTCAAAGATAAAGAAGTTGACATGCTTTAACATCAACAATATAGATAATGCTCAAGTTAATAGCAATGCACCAATTGTAAGCATAGCCAAACAATGACCGGTCCCATCATGATTGCCATCTGTTTGCATCTCAAAATTTACTTTGGTTTTTTTGGAGTGCTTTAGAAAAATAAAGTTTTGTTTTGAAAAGAGAGAGAAATGGACTCGCCCATTGGTATGACGATTGACTATTATCTGTGCCTTTAACATGGGTAATCAATCCAAGGGCTATGCTGATGCATTTAATTTTTACTTAAAAATCTTCTTCGTCTTAAATGTGTTGCAGTTCTTGGAAATAATGTTAAAGATTCATATCTCAAAGACTTTTGGATGAAAAAGTTTTGAAGTGTCATTTTTTGATTTGGGAGACATTTGAATTAAGAAATCTTTGCAAACATTATTTAGAAATCTTTGGAATCCAACATTGGTATTTTGAAGATTTCATTTAGAATCAATTTAATTTTTTTTTTTTTTAAGTTCTTAAGTAGGTTTTAAGATTTTACTATAATTTGGTTATTACTTAGCTAAAGATCTATCTCATCATGCTTAAGTTTTCTTAGAGAAGTGTATGTGATTATTTGTGAACTCTACAAGTCATTGTGAATGCATGAATTCATTGATTCTAAAGTCATTGTGAATGCATGAATACATTGATTTTATATGATTGAAAGTAATTGTTCATTCCTACAATCACATTCATCTAAAAGCATTCTTATCAACACATACATATAGATTCTCATACTTGTTTATATATTTTCTATCATTTTGTCATAGATATTCTTGTATAGAAAGAAAAGTTTTTGAAAGTGGAGTAAATTTGTAGACCATCAAATATGATTCCAACATTGGGTTATTACTAGAGTTTTAATTTAAAAAAGAGATATGTGGATGAGTGAATGACATACATATTTTGCAAAGATATATGTATGTGTGTGTGTGTGCGTGTGTGAAAATTTATAAAAGAAACTTAAATCAAAGAAGGAGAGAGAAATATTTTAGAAATATATATATGTGTGTGTGTGTGTGTGTGAAAATTTAGAAAAAGAAGATCTCAAGTCAAAGAGAGAAAGAGAAAGATTTTAAAAAGAGAGATATATGTATAGACATATATACTTATATATACGTATATAAAAAATTTATAAAAGAATATCTTAAATCTAAGAGAAACAGAGAGAGAGAAAAAAGATATTAAAAAGAGAAAGAGAAATATTCACGTACATATATATACATATATATGTGAAAATTTAAATTAAGAGATAACTTGGAGTATTTTCTACTTCGGTTTTTATGTAAACTGGAGAGGAACTTAGACTCATGCAAGAGCTTAGGCTAAGTCTCCAAGGTCTCATAGAAGATGGTTCTTATGTTTGAAATTCTTCTAAAAATAAGATTCAAAATTTTTATATAAGCTTGTCAAACAACAATTATTTCATCTATTAAAAAAAATTGGTTTCTCATAGTTGGGTATGAGAGAAAGTCAAGTATACATGAAATAAAAAGTTAATAACATAAGAAAACACTCCTTGGGTCCTTAATCGGTGAGTAAGAGAAATGCTAAATGTATGTATGTTATGAAGATGCATTTTAATGTGTATACATTCATACAGGTTTTCTTGAGTTGGACAAATTCTAACCTTAAAAATGAACATAATAACAAAGAAATCTTAACCCAAGCAC
This sequence comes from Nymphaea thermarum, assembly GCA_011799765.1. Taxonomy (NCBI): domain Eukaryota; kingdom Viridiplantae; phylum Streptophyta; class Magnoliopsida; order Nymphaeales; family Nymphaeaceae; genus Nymphaea; species Nymphaea thermarum. The sequence continues at coordinate 96,557 of JAANDH010000562.1, forward strand.
TCATTCTTACTGTTCATTCACATATTAATCAGAAAATCAGTCATCAACTATACATAAACATCATCTCAAACATAAATAATACACACATGCAATAAACAAAAAGAAGAAAGAAACATATTTCGATCCTGGTAAGAAAAACAAAATTTTATTTCACCTTGCTCATGCTCTTGGTACACTCAAAAAAAATTTAAAATTAAAATGCATATTTTGAAGTGCAAAATGATTATTTTGTAAAAAATGAGTCTAGCTTCAATCTGAGTGGTTTCAAGCTTATTTTACATCCGAATTATGCTTGTACGATTGTGAAAGTATTTCGATCGACAACCATGGCTGGTATCAAGAGTAAGATAGGTGTTTTAGACTCGAAACTTATTTTTAAAATTTTCAGTGCAAGATTGAGACGAAAACCAAAGGAGAGGTTTGTGTGTGGTGCTAAATAGGGTTAGAAATTGTTATTTTGATCTCGACTTGGGATTCTAAGTTGAACTTTGATTTGGATTCAAACTTTAGAACTAATTTGGATTCGATAGCGGCTTCCTGGATCTATTTTCTTAATCCAGATTTGATTTCGCTTGTTGCGCTCAACTAAGAGTCTGGCTTCGTATTTCGAAAAGGTATGAATCTTGTATCAAGGAAGTGGATTTGGATTCAAATTCGGCACTGGTATTGTGTTGGATCTTGGAGCAATTTTCCTTTTTCATTATCAAGTTTAGTTTAAGTTGTTACCCCATTGGAAAATTCAATAGGCTTTGCTCCAGTGTAGCCAGTATCTTTCAATATTTCCAACATTTCTTTTGCGAAATAAAAATACCTTTTTTGGATCTCGCTACTTCAACTCCAAGGAAATATTTAAGGCTTCCCAAGTTTGTTAGTTGGAATTGGTTGTAGATTGACTGTTTGAACATGTCCTTTTCTTTTTGAGTATTGTTGCCAGCAATGATGATGTCATCCACATATACTAGTACAAAGATGCTCTTGCTTGGAGTAATTTTGGAGAAGAGAGAGTAGTATGCCTTCAATTGTTTGGAGCCCAGCTGAATTAGACATTCTATGAGTTTGGGGAGCCAATTGCGCGGTGACTGTTTTAGTTCATAAATGAACTTTTATAGCTGACATACAAGTCACTCCCCCTATCGGGTGAACCCAGGTGGAAGGTGCATGTAAACTTCCTCATGAAGGTTGAAGGTCGCCATGAAGATTTGCATTGCTGACGTCAACTTGGTAACAGTCCATCTTCAAATAGCTGCAATAGCGGGAAGGCACCGTAAAATGGACCGGTGCAAAAGTCTTATAGAAATCAACACCTTCTTTGGTTTGAGTGTAAACCTTGTGCTTTGTAGCATTCGATGGTGCCGTCAGAATGGTACTTAATTTTGTAAACCCCACTTACAACCCATGTGCATTTTTCAGATGGGAACGGCATGAGTGTCCAAGTTTTAGTTGACTCTAGTGCTTGAATCTCAACAGCCATGGCGTCACACCAATTAACACTTTAACATCCCCTCGATTGGGTGCAAACAGCTGCTGCAAGAAAAATTGTCAAAGCACATATAAGCATTAAGAAGATAACGAGTTTGCTAGGAATTTTCAAAACCAGCACCCAAATCATGAAAGGCTCGAATAGCAATGGTAATCTTGGAGATGGGAAGGCATGGTTCGCTGCGGAGTGGACCTCCAAACAATGACAGTGGGTGTTAGCTGAATTATAGGGATTGCCTCCATTTGTTATTTTTCTCTGTTAGGAAGGTGTATCTAATCACAACCTTACCTTGTTTCCTATCTCTCCGTTTCCATATCGCTCCTTTCCTTATTCATCAAAGGAACGGTGATTCTCCTACCATAATCTGGTTTGGTCTGTACTCTATAAATTGAGGATTCATCCTCCCTAAATTTGTATCAAAGAAAATAAAAGGAGAGCTCCCTTTCTGGTCGATGTAGGCAGTAGAATGCTAAACCACGTACATGCTTGAGTATTGTTGTGTTCACTTTCATGATATCTCTTCTTTTTAACTTGGTATCAGAGCTTTGTTGGCTCCCCTTGATGCATACACAAAACCAAACGTATGCCCTAAATAAAAACAAGATCATGCTCATGCTAAATCATTGAATTAAACAAAAATTTAAACTTAAAGCGGAAGCGTACCTGAATCCATATGAAGCGCACAGACAGAAGATCGCGGTCGGATCTTCCAGAGTACGTGCGGGTGCGCATGATGTCTCTCTCTCAGATGGGGAAGAGAAAAGCCTAGAGACCAACATCTCAAGCAACTGTTCGCACGACCCCAGGGACCACTACCATTTTATATTAAGGGCAATTACGGATTCCACCCATCAAGGAGTCCGTAATTGCGTACTGGTATCTATACATTTCAAAATTACCTCATACCATATAAAATGATGTAATATCCCAAAAAGAAATCACTTAAGCGGATATTTACTTTAAGACAGCCATAATGTCTGAAATTCCTCATAGACATATGCCGGCCCACCAAATGATCTTACAATCTCCCACTTGGGCCAAATATGTCTTTATACATTCAGACATTACACAAAACCTTAGGAGCTCATAATTGTTATCTTATTAAACGTCATTTTCATCAATCTCGTTCATGACCATATCAACACAGAACCAAAGCGGCTTTCGCTATATAAAAATTAGTTAAACCTTCAATGATCACAAATGTTAACATAACCAATGACATAGATATGATATGGATGTATAGCATGAGAATTACATGCAATGTGATTACAACATGTCTATTCTCAACTGGTCCAACTTTAAAACCTTATGGAGATCAAAAACATAAACACAGAATGGAACCAAAGAACTTTAAACTTTATTCTGTAGAAAACTGAATATGTGTCCATACATTAGAGCAAACAAAATATAAACTCCCACTAAACCAGCATATCATCCAAGGATAACACGCCCATATGAACAACATGTTCGTGAAAGACCTTATGTGTTAAACCCTTGGTAAGTGGATCCACAATTATAGAGTTTGTCTCAATATGCTCTAAAGATACCTGACCATTCTGTATCCTCTCTTTAACAACCCAAAAACATAATGTCGATGTGCTTCGACTTTGACAAACTGCGACTGTTATAAGAGTACATGACTGTTGAATTATTGTCACACAATAACCTTAGTGGTCTTTCTACACCACTCATAATGCGCAGCCCCGTGACAAAATTCCGCAATCACAAACATGATTGGATGCCTCGTAACATGCTATGCTACTGTCTTGGCACCCAGCAAAGTCAGAATCTGAATACCCAATGATCTCCCACTAGTCTGACTTCCTGTATGTGAGCATAAAACCTTTTGTTCTTTGTAAGTACCTCAAAACTCCTTTGGCTAATTATCCATACTAGGATCACTTAAGTATCTGCCTAACATTCCCATGATAAATGCAATATCCAAACGAGTACAAACCTGAGCATACATAGGGCTTCCCACAACAGACGAATAGAGAATCATTTCCATTTCCTTAGATTCGATTTCACTTTTGGGGCACTATTTGAGATTAAACTTGTGTCCTTTAGCAACTGAAGTATCTCCTGATTTACAATCCTTCATGTCATATCGCTAAATCACCTTATCAATGTAGGTCTTTTGTGATAATCCAAGAATACCTCGAGAACGATCTCAAAATATTTGGATCTCCAATACAAAAGATGCACAACCAGGATCTTTCATGTCAAACTTTGTTGACAAAAAATTCTTAGTTTCATGCAATATGCCTACATCATTACTTGCTAGCAATATATCAACAACATATAAAACCAGAAAGACAAATTTGCCTCCACTGAACTTTTGGTATACACATTCATCAACCAAATTAGTTTCGACACCAAATGAAACTATAACTTGATGAAATTTGTAATACCATTGATTGGAAAGCTTGCTTTAGTCCATATATGGATTTCCTTAGTAACATTTCTAATTGATTTTCTTGAGGTTGTTGAGTTTGTTCTTCAGTGGTTTGAATAGGGAGATCGACATCATTGTCTTCTTTTGAATATGTTGATGGAACAATGTCAGGAATAAAGACCTGAGCATTGCTTTCAACATCTGTATGAGTAGACTCACGTCTCTCTTCAAAGGCAATGCTTCTAACCTGATCACCTCCCCCAAACTCAATATCCTCAAAGAAATGAGCATTTCCCGTTTCAAAGAAAGACTTACTGGATGGATTATAAAACTTATAACCCCTTGACCTCTCAGAATACCCAACAAAGTAACAGCTCACCGTCTTAGAGTCCAGTTTCCTTTCGTTCGGCCTATATGGCCTCGCTTCAGTTGGACATCCCCAAATATGAAAATGCCTCATACTAGGTGTTTTGCCTGTCCATAATTCATACGGGGTTTTCGGTACTGCCTTTGATGGCACTCTATTGAGAATATAAGTTGCAGTCTTTAATGCCTCTCCCCAGAGGGACTCTGGTAGAGAAGAATGATTAATCATACTCCTTCTCATATCCATAAGAGTCATGTTTCGTCTCTCAGCTACACCATTCATTCTGGGAGAACCCGACATGGTGTATTGAGGGACTATATCGCATTCCTCTAGGTACTTAGGGAAAGGCCCTGGATGTTGTTCACCTGATCCATCAAATCTACCATAGTATTCACCACCACGGTCAAATCTAACGACTTTAATCATTTTGCCTAATTGGTTCTCAACTTCGACTTTAAATGATTTGAAAACGTCTAAGGATTGAGACTTCTCATGAATCAAATATAGGAAACCATAACGAGAGTAATCGTCTATGAACGTGATAAAATATTGTTGTCCATTCTAACAAGCTGTAGGGAATGAGCCACAAACATCTGTATGAATCAGTTCTAAGACGTCTGAAGCTCTACTTGCACCTATTTTCTTAATGTTTGTTCGTTTTCTCTTTATACATTCAATGCAAACATTAAAGTCTGTAAAATCAAGGGACTCAAGAATTCCATTTGACACAAGCCTTTTAATCTTCTTTTCAGAGATATGTCCTGAGCGCTTATGCCACAACATAGCAGAATTCTCATTGGCCAATTTTCGTTTAGTACCACTAGACGTAACAAGCAAGGTTTCATTAAATGAAGCGACCGTATTAAGCAAATATAGGTTATCGCTACTTGACAAAGAACCAGTGGCAATTAAATTTGAATGCAGAAATAACTTAAATGTACTTCCTCCAAATGAACAATAATAACCAAATTTGTCCAATGAGGAAATAGAAACCAAATTCCGTCTAAAAGACGGTACTACATAAGTTTCTGTCAAATTCAAATAACAACTAGTATTTAACAATAATCGAAAATCTGCTATGGCTTCAACCTTCGCCTTCTTGCCATCGCCCACATAGATGAATCTTTCAGCATCATTTGGCGTTTGACAATTTAGGCAACCTTGCATAGAAACACTTATGTGAGTAGTAGCACCCGAATCTACCCACCAAGTGTATCTAGGTACTGAAGTTAAATTAACCTCAGAACAAACCAAAGTGAGAAGTGTACCTTTCCCTTCATGCCAAGCGTGATACTCAGTACAATCCTTCTTCATATGACCTTTACCCTTGCAAAAGAAGCAGCCTGATCGGCCTTCCTTATGTTTCTTTTGTTTCTTAATGGATGACTCGTCAACTGCAACTTCCTTAATCATTTAGAAAACGAATCATTTAACTCAAGAATAGTACTCAAATTTGTAGATATCATGGAAGCAGAACACACTGTAAAAAAAACAAAAATACCAAACATGCTCACAATCAATACATGTACAAAGACGAAATAATAAATATAAATGAATTTAAATACAATGGCCTAAATTCCATCACAAGGTACCAGTGCAACGTTAATATCCAATCTATGGATTGAAATACTAACTGCAAGTGGTATTCTTGGTCAACAATGAATATAGATAATTAACCCTGTCAAACAACGAGCCTATCTTTGGATTAACTCGCCATTCACATGAAAACCTGAAAAATTATCACATATTCATTGCCCTATATATTTAAACCTGACCAAACAACAATCCTCCTTTGGGTTGATCATTGCGTGCATGGATCAAGTATACTATCATCTAATGTTCAAAGCAGGCAAATTCGTACAACAGATGTAACTTTGGCAATATAAAGTACAAACTCACTCATTTCGAACAACAGACATAGCCAAAGATCAATTCATAATCCAAATATTCATCTAAAGTACACCCATAAATTTAAAACATGCAAAACATGATACATGAATAAAATTTACATACAAATTTGTCCTACATTGAATCCAAAAACCAAATGATTCAATGGTGTGACACATACAAAATGGCCTTACTTTGAATCCAAAACCAAATGATTCAATGATATGGGCCCAAAAGAGTCCAAAATTTCATAAACCGGTATCATAATTGTGTTTAAATGGGTCAAGAACTACTGAATCGGCCTTAAAATGGCCCATATCGTTCTTAAACCACAACTAGAACACCCACATAGCCCTAAATAGGACTGAACTGGTCCAAAAATTGGACGAACCGTTCAAAAATAGACCGTATCGGTTCCAAAACCTAGTGAACCGGTTAAAAATTGGCTAAAGTCGGTTTTAAAACTGAATGAACCGGTCTGAAAAGACCTGAATCGGTCTGAAAACTGACTAAACCGGTCTGAAAATGGCCCGAATCGATTCCAAAATCGTCCGAATCGGTCCCCAAAAGTCGGAACCGGTTCCAAAAGGGTCTGAACCGGTCTAAAAAGCAACTGAACCGGTTTAGAAAAGTTCCGAATCGGTTTTAAAATGTCTGAACTGGTCTCAAAAGGCCCGAACCAGTTCCCAAAAGGTCTGAACTGGTTCTGAATCGGACCGAATCAGTTCTAAACTTAATGAACCGGTTCTAAGTTAAATTCAAACCATATGGATAAGGGTCGGGTCCGACAGGACCCTACACGATCCAAAAAATCAAAAGCGGAGGCGCGGGTGGGGCAGGCGAAAGAATTTCTTTTTTTTTTTAAATCTGATGGATCCGGATCAGGTCTGTCAAGACCCGACCCGGTCCGACCCAAATCGACCGCCCGAGCTTCGTCCCCACTCGACCGAAACCACCGTTCGCCTGCCTGACGCCGAACGGTAGATTCACCTCCGGCAGGCCTCCGGGGTCCTTGGGTGAGCGCCAGCGGGTGCCGCCGGCCGTCGCCCACCGCGATGGAGGGCCGACGCCCGCCGGAAACCGGAGAAACTGGTGAGGGAGCCACCGATTTCCGCCCCTTTTCTCTGTTCTTTAAAAAAACAGTTGAAAAACCGGCAGTCGACGGCAGCGAAGGCCACCGGCGAGGTTGGGTGGGCGTTGGCTGGCCCGACGGGGCCCGTCTGGCAACAGTAATGTCGCCGGCGGTCGCCCTTCCCAATCTTTTTTTTTTTTTTAATCGCAGCCAAGAACAGGGAGGAACCGAACGAGAAGACGCACAACATCATCCAAAAATTCAATGATTTAACAAAGAACATGGCTCTGATACCAATTGTTGGGGTTTCTCCCCTTGATGCATACACAAAACCAAACGTATGCCCTAAATAAAAACAGGATCATGCTCATGCTAAATCATTGAATTAAACAAAACCTTAAACTTAAAGCGGAAGCGTACCTGAATCCATCTGAAGCGCACAGACAGTAGATCGCGGTAGGATCTTCTAGAGTACGTGCGGGTGCGCGTGATGTCTCTCTCTCAGATGGGAAAGAGGAAATCCTAGAGACCAACGTCTCAGGCAACTGTTCGCACGACCCCAGGGACCACTACCATTTTATATTAAGGGCAATTACGGATTCCACCCATCAAAGAGTCCGTAATTGCGTACTGGAATCTATACATTTCAAAATTACCCCATACCATCTAAAATGATGTAATATCCCAAAAAACAATCACTTAAGCGGATATTTACTTTAAGACAGCCATAATGTCTGAAATTCTTCATAGACATATGTCGGCCCACCAAATGATCTTACAAGCTCAACTGTTATTGAAAGGGTTTCTTGTCTTGCTGTCTGCCACTAGTTCACATTTTCTGATTCCAAGCAACTCCGATCACCAGAGGTGACACCGGCAAGCAGAGTTTATTCGAGGGAGCACCTTCTCCCCATCTTCCAAAATTGGGAATTCATTTGTTTTGTATTGCTATCGAAGAAGAAGATCAAAACAGGGAATATCGTGCGTTGTTTTTTTCCACAGCATAAGTGCTATTTCATCGGCCCTGTATCAACTTCTTCAACCCCTTTGTGAAAATCAGACTTACTCCTGACTCCCATCTCCTGCCTTAAAAAATTGTCGTTGTTTGCACATAACCCAACTCATTGTGAGATCTGGCAGGCGGCATTGACTGGAAGACACGCATTCAGAGTACCCTGTTCCTCTGAGCGAGATTCCGCGTTCCTTGGTGCACCGCAGCTCCGGCCATCCTCGTCGTCGGAGCTGCTGGATCAACCTTTGCTCGGTGGAGAGCGTCGCTTCTGCAAGAGAGCGCCTGGATCAACCTTTGCCCAGTAAGAAAGAACGTCGTCGTTGGCTCCTAATATCGTACGGGGAAGCATTCTGTCTGGTGGAGTGCCTTTCGTCCTTTTCTTCATATTTACTTTGCCCTCTATGCATTCTCTTGTTTTTATTTACTGTCGAGAAGAGGAATTTTCACAAACCGAAGTAGGGCATATTAAATTTGTTTTCATGGTCAGCATTCAAACTGGAGCTGCTCAAGGAGACGAAAATTCCATGGGGTAAAAATTCTTTGATCAACATGGCAATGCATTAAGAATCACGTCCACTCTCCTCAACGGCGCAAACTATTTAAGTTGGGGCAAGGTTGCACATGCCGATTTATCAGTGGGAGATCTAAAGCAGGATACATCAACGGAAAAATCAAGCAGCCTGTAATGATCCAGGTATAAGGAATGAGAGTCTGAGAATAATATGGTCATGTCATGGTTAATAAATTCTATGGAACCGTCAATAGTTAATATGTTCATATATCAAGATACGGCCCAAGGCATTTGGGAGTCACTAAAAGAACTTTTCAGTGAGCAAAATATTCTTGCTCGAATATATCAAATTCAATGTGAGATTGCTAATGTCACGGCGGGAAACAAAGATGTTCAACTTTATATTGGACGTCTTCGGGATCTCTTTGATGAACTTCTTTAATATCGACCAGCCACATCGGATCCCGATATCTTCAAACAATGGTTCAAGGAAGATAAAATTTTCAAAGTGCTGGTTGGTCTCAGTGACGACTTTGAGACCTTGCGCAGTCAAATCTTGAACTCTTCTCCTCTTGCAACATTCAACACTGTCTGCCAACTCATTCAAAAGATGTATCCAATAGAAGAGTTATGAATTTATCCACAAATATGAAGTTGCAGGAGAAAACTTTAAGAAAATGGTGTATGTTTCTCGCACCCAAGATAGACAAAGACGCAGACCAAACAATATGAGACTACGCAGCAAGATGAAGTGCACTCATTGCAAAATGATCGGTCACACCCGTGAACGAAGCTGGGAGATCATAGGGAGAGCCGAGAAGGGGAAACCAACCACATCTTCGAAGGAGATTAATTCGGCAAATTTGGTTACAAAGGACGATTTGGAAAAGTTTTTTTAAAAAGTTCTCCAAGACCAATCTCATCTCCTCTCAATCTGTCGGTTAAAGCTCTGAAGGTAAGACGCTGGCTTTTCTTTCTATGACAAAAAATAACACTTGGATTATTGACTCCAGAGCAACCGATCATATGACTAGTGAATCATCTTCACTTAGTGAATTTATCAAAGATTATAAACAGCTTGTATTCACTGCCGATGGGTCATCCATAAACGTCGAGGGTGTTGGAAAATGACGTATTTTGGAAATAAAAAATCCATTATTCTTCTTATTCCAGAACTTGCTGCAAATTTGATTTCAGTTAGTAAGACTACTCAAGCTCACAATTGTTTAGCAATTTTTTTCTCTCAAGAACGTGACATTTCATAAACTGAACTCGAAGAAAGTGATCGGTCAAGGTCATCTCCAAAGAGGGTTATATGTTCTAGAAAATGATTGTGTTAGTCTTCTCACCTACAGCCAACAAAACTCTAACTACCAGATATGGCATGCTAGATTGGGTTATATTTCAAATCGGAGCAAGAAACAACTTATTCCTCACCTCACCATAGAAGATTGGGCGTGCAACGAGTGTGAATTCTCAAAATTCACGAGGCTTCCTTTCCATTCATGTAGAGAAAGATCTTTAAAAATGTTTGATCTTATACACTCTAATGTATGGGGGCCGGCTCCTGAGATATCACATACCAGATATAGATACTATGTTTCTTTTATTGATGATATGACTTGTGTAACTTGGATTTATTTCCTCAAGAATAAAGGTGAGGTTCCAAATATATTTGAAGAGTTCTATAATCTCATTCATATTCAGTACAGAATCAAGATAAAAAAACTTTGTTCTGATAATGGTGGAGAGTATGTTAATGACCATCTTAAAGAGTTTATGTGAAAAAAAAGCATACAACCTCAATACACGTGCGCTGGAACCCCTCAGCAAAATGGTGTCGTAGAGAGGAAAAATCGTCAACTCCTAAACATCGCTCGTACTCTCATGATACACATAACTATACCACAAAAATACCGGAATGAAGCCATTGGTACCGCTTGCTATGTACCCAATCGGATCCCTAATTCTAGCATTGATGGAAAGGTACCTCTTGAGCTCCTCCTCAAACGGCCGATCTTCATTAAACATCTCAAAATTTTCATGTGCAAGTGTTATGTCCATGTGTAGGAAAAATTCAGAAATAAATTTCAGAAATGTGCAGTCAAAGGGATTTTCATGGAATACTCCAGCAAAAAACATGGCTACCGATGTCTTGATCCCACTACAAACAAGATGATGATCTTACGAGACGTAAAGTTTTTCAAGTTTGAAAATACTTTAAAAATATGCAAGAAGAAGAGTATTCATCTCAGCCCACCGATGAATCAGCAATATCTCTCACCCCTTGACCAACATCTTTAATCAAGTTCCTCACCGGCAAATTGACGAAGTAAACCAATCTTTGCGGATTCAAAAAGTGGCTGATGAAAGACAAAATCAAACTCCTATCTTGGACGTCACTAATATTCTTCAAGTTAGACATTCTTCACGGCAATGCAGATCTCCAGTCAGGTTAAGTGATTACTATACCTATCTATCCACTAACAATACTCAATTCTATTGAAAAATATTTGTCCTTCGACGGATTGTCAAAGCAGTATAAATCTCAGGTTAAGTGATTACTATACCTATCTATCCACTAACAATACTCAATTCTATTGAAAAATATTTGTCCTTCGACGAATTGTCAAAGCAGTATAAATCTTATGTTCATACAACCTACAAATTCCAAGAGCCAAAAAATTTTGAAGAAGCTAGCAAAGATGTTAGATGGATAGATGCCATGAAAGAGGAACTTAGAGCTCTTGAAAAAAATCATACGTGGGAATTTGTCCCTTGTTCGAAGGGAAAGAAACTGTTTGGATGCAAATAGATTTACAAAATTAAATTCAAAAGCAATGGAGAAGTAGAACGATACAAAACGCTACTTGTCGCAAAGGGATTCACTCAGACTGATGGTATTGACTACACAGAGACTTTTGCCCCGGTAGCAAAAATGAATACAGTAAGGGCCGTCCTTGCCATTGCTTCCATAAAACGATGGAGTCTCTGCAACTTGACATTAAAAACGCTTTTCTCCATGGCAAATTAAGCGAAGAAGTATTCATGGATGTCCCACAAGGTGTCACAAGTAAACCCAGTCATGCATGCAGACTCAAGAAAGCTTTGTATTGTCTCAAACAGTCACCTCACGTGTGGATCTCTTGTCTTAGTTTCGCTCTCAACAAGTATGGCTTCAAACAAAGTACAACAGACTACACCATGTTAACAGCCACTCAAGATGACAAGGTAACTATCCTACTCATATATATTGATGATATTATACTGACTGGAGATGATACTGAGTACCTATATATGATGAAGAAGTATCTCAACAAAGAATTTGAAATCAAGGATCTTGGAACTCTTCGATACTTTCTTGGAATTGAAGTTGTTCACTCTGACAAAGGTGTTTTTATTTACTTACGGAAATACATCATTGATCTCCTCAAAGAAACCGGTTATCTAGGCTCAAAATCGGTAGAGACACCTCTTGTGACAAATTGCAAGCTGAAGAAAGAAGAAGGCAGCACTGTCAAAAATATAGAAAGTTTTCAGAAACTCGTCGGCAAGCTTATTTATCTTACAGTCACTCGTCCATATATAACATATGCAGCCAATTTATGCATAGACCAAGGTCTAGCCATGTCGAGGCTACACATAGAACACTGAGATACTTAAAAGGGAGCCCAGGCAAGGGCATTTTGATGAAACGAAGTCCATCTCTTATTATATCTGGGTACTGCGATGCAAACTGGGCTGGAGACCCTAACGACAGGAGATCAACATCAACATCAGGATACTACACATTTATTGAGAAAAATCTTGTGACATGGAAAAGCAAGAAACAAAATGTTGTGAAACGGTCAAGTGCTGAAGCCGAATACAAAGCTATGGTTGTATGCACGTGTGAACTCATTTGGATCAAAGTTGTTTTCAAGGATATGAATTTGGATATAAGGGAATGGATGGACCTGAAGTGTGATAACATGGCAGCTATCCATATTGGGGCAAATCCAGTATTCCACGAGCGAACCAAGCATATTGAAGTCGACTGTCATTTTGTTTAGGAAAAGATTCAAGATCACACCATTCAAATTGCACATGTCAGAAGTGATAACCAGTTGGCTAATGTGTTCACCAAGAGTCTGGGAAAAAAAAAGCATAAGTATATGATCGACAAGTTAGGACAAATTGATATCTGTCTACCCACTTGAGGGGGAGATTGTTAGTAGAATTATAGGGATTGCCTCCATTTATTAATTTTTTTTGTTAGGAAGGTATATCTGATCACAACCTTACCTTGTTTCCTTTCTCACCATTTCCATATCGCTCATTTCCTTATTCATCAAAGGAACGGTGATTCTCCTACCATAATCTGGTCGAGCCTATACTCTAATAAATTGAGGATTCATACTCCCTAAGTTTGTACCAAAGAAAATAAAGGAGAGCTTCCTTTCTCGTGGACGTAGGCATTAGAATGCCAAACCACCTACATGCTTGAGTATTGTTGTGTTCCCTTTCATTATATCTCTTCTTTTTAACTGTGGGTGGTGAATGTAAATCAATGGAGTTGGTATTGAGTGGAAAGTCGTTGTGAGAGATGTCCAGTGGGGACGACACTATATTTTCTCTTTGCACATCCATATTTTGAAAAGGGAAGGTAAGTTCTTCAAGTTTGACATATCGGGTATGAAACAAAGTATTAGTTTCTAAATCATAAACTCTATAGGCAGATTGATGACACGAATACCAAGGATATGTGTTTTTGGGCACGAAAATCAAATTTATGAGTATTGTGGATATTTTAAGCATTAAAGAGTCAACCAAAGACTCGCAAGTGCTCATATTTGGGATTCCATTGATGTAAGATTTCATATGAGGTCTTCTCAACTAACGGTTGGTGGGAAGCCTATTAATAAGGTATGCAGCAACTAAAATGGCTACTACGCTAAATTTTACTGGAAGGCTGGCTTGGAAAGGAAGTGCTCGGGCAATGGTGAGTAGGTCTTTATGTTTGCACTCGACAACCCCATTTTGTTGTGGGGCACACGAGTATTGTTGGTCAATGCCCTTGGCATGCAGGAGTTCTAATGTGTCACTGGAAAAAAGCTCAGCCCCATTGTCACTATGGATCTTCTTAATGCTTGTCGAGAATTGGTTTTCAACTAAAGCAAAAAAAAAAATTTATGATAGTGAAAGTTTCAGATTTGAGCCGCATAAGGTAAACCCAAGTTGTCCTAGAAAAATCTTCGACCAGCACCGGAAAGAGATGGTGTCTGGTATCCTCCCAAATCTCACAATGAACCAATTGAAAAATAGCAATAGTAGATATGGTACTACTTGGAAAAGGTAATTTGTGTAAGCCAGAGTTCAAATAGAACGATGCTCAACATACTTGCATATTCCAAGATAATTTGAATTGAACAAACTAGCTAATCTAGAATTGGAAGAATATCCAGGACAAAAATGCCAAACTTTGGGTGGGTGAAGAGTGGTGGAGGCAGCAAGTGGTGGGTTGTTCTCTTCTCCAAGATGTATAATCCATTCGTATCTTACCCAGCCCAATCATCATCAATGAGTGTGGGTACTAAAAAAACAAGAATCCTCTCATTAAACATAATGGTGCATTTAAGATCATGGGCAAGCTTGGGAATTGATATGAGGTTGAACACAAATTCTGAAACACATAGAACATTGTAAAGTGTGAGGCTAGGATGAAGCACCACTTCACTCAAGATGAAATCCATTCCTGTGTTTAACTTTTTAAGATTAGCTAGTTTTACTGAACTCTTATTTGTCAAATTGTGGTGAACCTGTCCAACTATATATGAAGAACAGTTCCTGGTTTATGTTATGTTTCTTAGGTTCTGAGCTAGATTTAGATGCATCTCGTCCTAGAATATGAGTTCCAAGTAACGTTTAAATACTATTATAAAAAATGGGATGTTACTTTACTTTTCTCACATTGTGAACAAGACCGTGTACATTTATTCACAAATTCTAGCTTGGAACCACATAAACATCTATATTTCAGTTAGAACTAACTAGCTAAAGGTTAGATACACCCAACAATGGGATATGAGTTGGATGCGTACAATACGGACTTCAGTTACTCTCTTGAAAAAGAGAAAATTCCATCTTCATGCCTACATTTAGTCAGTAATTTTAAAGAGGAAATTGCTTTGTTGTGACTTTTCTAGTAAGTGCTTAAGCCTGGGCACCGGGCCGGGCCACCACTGGGTACCCGGTGCCCGGCCTGTTACGGTTGTGGGCTCGGGCCTTGAAATAATGATTTCTGGGCTGAGGTTAACGGGCTCGGCCCGGCCCGGTAATTACCGGGTCACGCTCGGGCCTACTGTTGTGATTGTTGGTGGCTCGAGAAGCCCGACATGATTATTTTTTTTCAGAAAACTGAATGTTAGCAACTTTGCCGGTCAGGGTCCCCCCCCCCCCCCCATTCAAGGATGTTGTGTGAGAGGTTGAGGTAGTCGAGCGACGCGCACTGCCCGAGGTCTGCCAGAATCGATCTGCTAAAGGTGTTGCCAGAGAGATCGAGGGAACCGAGCGCCGTGAGCGAGGGGAAGTGTGGGTACAACATCCCCTGTGTCTGCGGCATGGAGTTGGAGAGGTCGATCCCGATGACCCTGCATCCCGTGCATACGATCCCTGACCAGCCGCAAGGCAAAGCGTCGGCCTCGGTCCACTGGTCATACTTCCCCTGATGCACGGCGTTGTTTCGTTGGAGGAACTGCTTGAGGTCGATCAGCACGTTCTTGTCCGACTGAAGAGAACTCCCATCCATGACCACCACAACGACGAAGACGAGCAGCACGAAGTCGACGAGTTGCGGTCAGAACATGGCCATTCCCCTACATCTCTCCACCCCTGTGGGTCATCCAAAAACCGCTACAACTTAAGCCTCTGTTTCTGTGGGTCGCCGGCGATCTTCTCTGCCTCTTTCTACCTCGCTTTCCTTCCGCTGCACCGGTGCCAAGCTCACTTGTCTCCCTCCCCGTGTTCTTCAACTCCTTTAACCCGAAATAACCCGGCTGGACCCGTTAATAATCGGGCCGGGCCAAGCCTTGGGCATAAGTTGAAGCCCGAGGCCCGATATCACATGGGCCCAGCCCAAAAATACAAAATTGGCCTTCACCTTTTCAATTATTGCAAAAAGGT
Organism: Nymphaea thermarum; assembly: GCA_011799765.1. NCBI lineage: Eukaryota > Viridiplantae > Streptophyta > Magnoliopsida > Nymphaeales > Nymphaeaceae > Nymphaea > Nymphaea thermarum. Next base: position 112,442 of record JAANDH010000562.1, read on the forward strand.
ATGGCCTAAAAAGAGAAAATTTCCCAAATCAGTCACCTGAAGTAAATAATACTTATGAGAGAAAAAATGCAGAAACATATGCTAGAGAGATATGAGAAACAAATCTTAACTTTATGTAGAAGCAAAGGTGTAATCACACATTTTTAGAAACAATGATAAGGAAGACCAGCAAAGTTGCTGCAATCTCTTTTCTAACTTCATTTTTCTCTATTTCTCACAATTTATTTTCTAACTTCATTTGTCTTTTCTTGTCACATGTTAAAATGTCAACTTGCACTTGAATGTTTTACATTTACTTGTTATCTGCATCTATGTCCTCAAATGCAATACAGCTAGGGCCAATCTCATCACACTTGAATAACATCAGTGTGGATCATGGGATGAAAAGTTTGACAGAAACCTGAATCTTGACGCTTGAGTACAGCAGGGAAAAAAGGAGATATCAATACATAAACACAAAAAAAAAAAAAAAAAAAATAGCAAGTGCTTCATTTCAACATTATAGCGACACACATTATCCTTTCTGTGATTTCATTAGCCTCGAGCAGTTTTGATGATATTTTCAGCAAAAAATTCAATGAAGATCAATGTTGTCATTGGCATATCGTATCGCGTATCAGTCGGGCTTATAGAAGGGCTTTGGGTTCCCTTTTCAAAATTTAACCCTGTATCGTAAGATACACGTGTCTATCGTACAATACACCACCCATATGGTGTGATACACCTGATACGGGCATGATACACAAGTATCGAGCCCGTATCATCTAGGTTTTCTTGAAGATGAGTCATACTAATGAAGATGTTAATCATACTATTAACCGGAGGACCTAAGCGATTTAAATTTCACCCACTAGTTTGCCACTTATGATCCGTTTTAACTTTTACAGTTGAGCCGCGGATCCCCTGGGGCTCCTCCTCGTCAACGGGCATCTTTTGTGCAAGTAGATTTCAATTTTCCTTCATTTGAACAAAACGGAAGCAGTGGACTATATAGTCGGTACTTACTCAAGTTTAGATCCTTCATTGACGGCGGTTCGGCGGATGAATGGGCTGGTTCTAATCAATTATGAGTCCGCATACCCTAAAGCAACCTATTTTAAAGACAACGTATGATAAAAATAATAATAAATTAAATTTGCAAACTGATTTAATCTGAAATCGGAGTGGTGAAGGAAAGTAGACTAGTCCATATCTGAAACTCCGGTCGTATAAAGGAAACTTGGCCAATCACACGATTTGTCCGTGAATGCATGTCAAATTGTAGAAGAGTTTCAGATTTAAAAAAGAAAAAAACTGTCCTGTCCTTGAATCATGTCCCTGTTGGTCGCCCGCTTAGACCGACTAACTGAGCAAACCGGGCTCACTCGCTGAGTTGGCCAATTAAGCCGAGTTCATTTCCCGTTCAGGTTACGAAGTCCACATAATAATCAGCTACTCCTGATGATCTACATCCTTTTTATTTTGAATTTTTCAATTTCGACTTGGGGTTTGGACACGTCTTTCCTTCCGTTTAGGTAAAGAGGTGGGTATGGGCGTGTTCAGGTTATAAAAGGATATTTCACCCTTCACTAATTCATAGTATGCAAGATGATGATCTTTATTAGAGTTTTTTTTTTTTTTTATTATCTGGAAAACGTAGCCGTGTGATCATATGAATGCAATTTTCGTCTTCAAGACTTAGAGACTGATATAAAAAATGTTGTTCATTTATAAATAGAATTTTAGAAGTTGGATTTTGATTATTTCAAATAGTTATAAAATCATATCCCTACAATGGAAAAAAAAAGTACCTTTTAAACTGTAGCTTCGAGGCGTGGTACTCAATTTTGTTAGAAGCGCTTTTATATATATATATAAGAGAGAGAGAGAGAGAGAGAGAGAGAGAGAGAGAGAGAGAGAGAGAGAGAGAATTGAGAATATATATAGTTAATAAGATGAGAACGATTTTGCAAGAATAGTGGTGTCCTAGTTATATGCCGAAAAATATGGAGTTGGCGATTTCAAGGCACTCCCCTCATTGGAGGTGCCTCTGTTCCTTGCATTACACGCAAGGGGAAGTGATCGGTGGGAAGAGGAGAAGCGCCTGAAAACCCCATTGATTGCTTTTGGGTGTGCGACATGACCCACAAATACAGCATGCTGACGTAGGCACTGAACGCGCACAACTCTTAATCTAAGATTACCCTTAGGTTTAATAATGACTTGTGAGAGAGGAGCTTTCTCAATATTGCAATTGCTTGCTTTTCTTTTTGTTTTTTTGATCAAATCTTCTTAATAGCTATGTCGACGGGTACCCGGTCAAGTTCAAGGTCTCATTCTTACATTGCATATTCTTTCACTAATCAAGCAATTTTTTTCTTGGGCATGCTTTCGTTATGGTTTACTTTATGGGTGAAAATGAACCTCCAATTCATAAAGATTTTTTTAACAGAAGTTTATGCCTTCTGTTTAAGCTGAAAAAGTTACGGCCATCAATTTCTTAGATTCATTGGGGATTGTATATATGGATCCAATACAGTGATTTGCACGCCAATATTCCTAACAAATGAAAAATAGATCCACGAGTTGTACCTAATTCTTTTGAAAGAATGGACAAGCGTGGATTTGTACAATATTCTCAGACGAGCATAAACGATGGTGTATGGGGAGATCTGGGCGCACACATATATATGGATTAAGTCTAATACTGTCCCCAACAAATAAATTGCAAATATTATTACTACATAATTGATGTGGAACTAAATACGGCATGCGATTCGCTGATGTGAAGCAGGTAAAGAGTTGACCCAATGTGAGATGCCCAAGCAGAATTAGGTAGACTGGCTCTCCTAATACACCAAATATTTGCAATAAGAAATTGGCATTGATCCCCCACAAGTCAATGGCTCCCATAATTTTTTAAAGTCCATTAACAGGCAGAGGAATTGAACGCAAATTACTAGCTGAGCATGTCAGCCTTAACACTTCTTTTTTTATAATGTATTTGTTTTTCAAAGGGGGTAGCCAACATACTTGACATCAAACTAAAATGATAAATTGGAGCATTAATGTGACCACAATTATTTGAATCTAACTTTGCTTTACGTTATTCAACTGCACATTATTGTTTCACCTTCTATTTAACAGTGAATTAGATACTGGGATTTCATGGATTGATCATGTGGACCTATCATATATAAATTAATGATTCAAAATGCCGTAACTCACAATGATTCCGTTGCACCAACTTAATTATTCTTCCGATTTTTTGTTTCCTGTTTCTTCTAATTTTATAATGTACTGATGCAAACAGTGGCTCGCCGTTGAAGCATCGTCGAGATATCTATATATATACATATATATGAGTTAAAGTAGCATGTGGGGTGCATACTTTACTTTGACTCACCGCTGGAGAAACCTAGTGTTATGGATCGTTGATATGGTTATATATATTACGTTGCTCAAAATATGCATGCTCTTTATGCTGAATCCTGAATGTAGGTCAACCACGAAAATTTGAGTAGTCGGTTTAGGACGTTATAAATTGATCTGCATGTGTAAAACAGAGTAGCATTATCAACAGAACTAATGTCTACACATATTATAAAGCCAGCGCTAGCCATGTGGTTAATTTTGGAAGCCAAACAAATTAAACTTAAGATAAATAATCACAGCTAATGGATGGTGCAGCCTAAGGTTTTTTAATGGCAAGAAAAAGAAAAAACAAGAGAAGAGTCCTTTTGATATGTTTGGTGTCACATCATAAATGTACGGGTACTATAACAGTGGGCTCAACAAGGTTACATTAAGTAGGCTTGGAATCAACACAGGAAATAGTATGTAAAACTTTAGTTAAAATGGATCAAATGTGGTCCATGTTATATATAGCACCATAAGTCACAGATGATGTATAAAGTCCATAGTCACAGAAAACGTGTTTTTTTTTTCAAAAAAATGTTAATAATTTATATGACCGGTCAAAAAACGTGTTTTTTCGCGTTTTTCATTTTTTTCAGTTTTTTTAATGTCAAGCCGTTCTTTTATTTTTTATTTGTTGCAAATATACTTATCTTTTGATGTTTGTGTGATTAGTTTCTTACTTTTTTTTCCTTCATTTTTAGTTTTTTAAAATTTTTTAAAATTTGCCATCTTTTTCTCATTTTTTCTTCAAACTCGCCGTATTATACCTGAGAAAAGCCTCGCAGTTTCAAACTTAGAGACATTATTTGTGACTATGTATAAACACATGATAATGAAAGATAATTAAATTGAAATCCAGCATGACTCGTAAATTATATTAAATGAAAGAAAAGACGCATTCTCCCAATTTATCTTAGTTTATCAAATACTTCTTTTGGTATGGGAATATTAGTTCGCTAATTTTGACAAGAACTTTTCATCCACTAGTCGATGTCTGCTTTTCTAGAATATTGAAACACTTTCTATTGGTGCAGCCAAAGGTCCTAAATCCAATTCGTATAATATGTAGTTGCGATTACAATCATTTATTGAATTTCTATAGATATAATTACGAGTGAAAGTGATTGAATGAACTACAATTTTGTTGTAGATGAAGCACCTAAATCTCTATCAGTGCATACTTGTGATTAGAATTATTCTAATGAATATCTATAGATGCAAACACAAGTTGACAAAGTAGCATTTCTAATTGTAAAATGTAACGCACTTTGCAATATCCCGAGATATCCTGAAATATTTTCAAGAGAATTAGGTTACCAAAAAAGCATAGTTGGCAAACTAGTGACTCGGACCTAGATCGGCTGATGACCGACTCACGGAGTTGACTCATCGAGTCGGTGAGTTGACTTGGTCGAGTTTTAAAATAACATGAATTGGGTGAGTCTGGCCGAATGAGGAATAGACCAAGCCAACCATGACTCGTGGCCAGGTTTTCTAGGGATTCGAGTTACTCGGGTGATTTCAAAGCCAACTCGGCGAGTCAGACAACTATGCCAAATAGAAAGGGAAAAAAAGGAGATGGAATTTCTTTCCAAACTTGGATGTTGAATGCACTTGTGATGTCTCCAAGTTGGTAGAACCTTACAAGTTGGAAAGCAAGAGGCAGTGGCACCCATATGCATGGCCAGAGGGAGAAGGTGGGCAAGGGTTTTACCAAGTACCATTAGGGGTGAACAACGAGCTCGAGCTTGAGCTCCAGCTCAACTTGTTAAAGCTCGGCTCGTGAAAGAGTTCGAGCTCAGTCATTTGCTTAACGATTTCGAGCTGAGTCATTTGGTTAACGAGTCGAGCTCGAGTTCATGAATCGACTCGTTCAAATAATCGAGTTGAGTTTGAGCTCAACACGTAACAACCAAGTCGAGTCCGAGCCTTAATAAAGCCAATATATTCAAACGAGTCTACGAGTTTGTCAAGCCTTAATCGAGTCGAGCTCTAGCTCAACACGTAATGATAAATATCAATTCTATTCAAACGAGTTTGTCGAGCCTTAATCGAGTCGAGTTCGAGTTCAACACGTAACTGCCGAGTCGAGCTACTTCCGTCGAACTATTCTCGAGCTAAGTCGAGCTCGAGGTTTCATTAGTCGAGCCGAGCTCGAGCTGACTAAACTTGGGCTTGACTCGGGTCTTGTTCACCCCTAAGTACCATAGATAGACCAGGCAAGCTGCTGCTGAGAAACCAGCAGCAAGTCTGTCTTGCATTTTTTGTTTCTCATAACAATTCCATTAAAATTTCTGTGACTCTACAAAAGAAGGCGCAATTGGATGGCTCCGTCTTCAGCCCGATGTTGCAAAGTTTCCAAGCCTGTGCCTTCCTCTCCTCCATGTCGATGCAGTTGCCCACATCAGTCCCACAAGATTTATTGATTTACATGTTAACGATTTGCTCATTTGCATTTATTAGTGCCCTTGAGAGTCTAACATTGTTCAATTACCGCCCCTCAACCCAGAATGTCGTGTTTTGCCACTTTTCCCATGGCTCTGGAACATACATATAAACTCTAAGGCTTTGGCTCAACAACGGCTACCAAATTAAATGGCAGTTACGGTTCCATTTTCCAAGGCTGTTCCTGTCACATTCCAAAAGATGTGCGTACTAGTTAGCATGGCGCCCTACGCTTTCCTCCTCAATAATTTGAACAGTTAAATGCCTGCTTCCACACAAATTGGGCAGGTAGAGGTTGCCCCCAATATGTGTACTTATGAATTAAGACTGTTAATTTCTTTGTGGTTGGGAGGATATAGAGTCCTGCATATGCACTTGGGTTCTAGCTATGAAGACCCTTTATCCTATGACAAAGAAAAGAAAAAAAGGACATCTGAAACTATCAATTCTCAAAGGCTCTGAACCCAAGCTTCACATCTGCCCTCGGAGAGAAAGGAACTTGATTTGCCAACAAAATTTAGGCTGAGACTACCTGAAATCCTTCTCTATCTTTAGATTCTGAAGCTTAATTAAAGTGCCCTTTGAATAATAGAGACTGCTATAGCCATCTCTCTTACCCTGTGAATACCTAGATATGGCCTTAGGATAATCACTGAGACAAAAAGGGTCGAGAACTCACACTAAAGAAATCATGTTGTTGTACTAATTTTATGGTCTTGGAAAGCTTTATTCCCTTCATATGAAAAGTAAGCTCCGGTCCCCATATATCGAAAGTCTTCCCTCTCTCTCAAGAGAGAGAGAGAGAGAGATCCTTATCCCCTTTGCCATGTCAAGTGTGGGGGACAAGAGATGGCGACAGGAATTATTGATGATCTGTTTTTATAGGAAGGTTAGTTGTATGCATTTCCTTGTCATTTGTTTTTATCTAAAATAAGACATCAGGCTTGTCGTCTAGCCACTATTCCTTAACCGATAGATATATTTATCAACAAAGAGTTCTACGCGCATAAAATTCTCCAATTTTCCATGAGATTCCACAATACCCAATTCCCATATATAAAGTAAGCCTAAATAATTCTTAGCACTAGGAGACAAAACCAGACGACTTGTGGCTTGACCCCCATTAGCTTGTAAAGAGTTCTTTCCTATTAGTAAGAAAAATCTGAGAACGCCAAGTCACAAATATTTCTAGGCCCGGAAGCCCGCGTGGCTCGCCAAATATGAACACGAAAACTCAAAACTCTCAACTAAGTCTTGCTAACTCATGTATTTTATCATACGGTCAGCATCCTGAAAGTGATTTCTTTTTTCCCACACACGCATATGTTTTTGCATCTAGGAACAGTTTTAAAAGTCAAACATCATATTAGCTTGGTCTTAAAATCATAAAAAGGTTTGGTCAGATATTCTAAGAACTATGTCAGAAATTTTTAATTCCTTAATTAAGGAGAACTATGTTAGAAATTTTCATTTCTTAAGGAGTTGTTTGGTAGCAAAGACATTTCGTGAGTGTCCCATGAATCCACCCTAAAGATTGGTCTACATTTGTGGAACATTAATTTAAGTGTTTTATGTATCTGTCTCCATTTTTGTGCCATCACTTCCGAAACAATCCCCAAGTATATATAATAAACAAATAGTTGAATGCACCCAATATGGAGATTTGCTACTGTAGTACTTTCGGTCTTAAAATCATAAAAAATTTTGAGCACATATTTAAATAGCATCATCGCTTAATAATTTCACAAGTTTTTGAATGCAGAGATCATGTTCAAAATCTAGCTTGAATGAAAAGTTGGAAATTAAGTGCACCCGCAAACACGTACACATATTACTAGTTTTAATCTTGAAAAATGGTCACTTGATAAGAACGGTTCAAGTTTTTTTAGGTACAGGTCAGGTCAGGTTCAGACCATACGTAGCTCAATTTCTATATGAGCTCTGTGTGTGTACTTGATAAACAAAAACTACCAAGGCTGGTTAAAACACAAATAAATTAAGCTTGACATATTGAAAATTGGCTTTCTTCGACAACAAATTGAGCATAATTAATGCCTTGTAATTCCTTGAAATATCATTTTAAAATTCTTTTCTAGATGCATGTAAAATTTTCCATGGCGTACGTCGGGCATAAACATATTTGGCAGTGTAGATTGATGTTTGAATTGCTCGTGTAATGTTGCTGGCCCTGTATCATCACGTTCAATAAATTATGTATCATTTGCCAGGTCATAAGAAGGCCGGGAGAGAAAGAAAAGGATATTTGACTTTTCCCTTGGCATAAACTAACCAACATAAATAAACCTAATTGGGATACGTTATGTTTTCCAGGGACATGAGCAAAGTCAGAATCTCGAAATTAGCCACATGAGATGAGAGAGGGTTGTGGGCCCACAACAATGCGCCACTAATCCTACCATATTATGCGACACCGAAATTAAAGACGAATGGATAAGCTTGCGATTATTGTGAGTAGGCATTTTACTACCTTCGTAATGGTTGCTTGATAGGGGAATTCGAGCGATTGCATGGAGCTGTGGGACGTTCTAGCTAGGCCCATTACCATACATCGGATTCGATTGATTTTACAATAGAGCAGCTATATCTTTCGCCTTTCAAAAGTTTGTGCTTTTTTTTTCCTCCAGCTATCAAGGAACAAGGTTTCTTAACGTTCATACTCCAGACAATTTTACTACTAGTGAAATCATACAAGATGATGATCGTTGATCATTGGCAGGCGATTTTCATCGTCCTAATTTAATCGGCATGAGTATCTGCAGCGTCTCTCTAGCGTTTGAACATATTTATTTGACAAATTAAATGAATAGGTCTGCACTGTACTGTCCTAGCTGGTCCATGGTTTAGATTTGATTGGAAGGGCAAGGTTTGTCCACCAACGCCTTCCAATTTTGACAAGACTGATTGCTTTAATTTCTACAACTGTCGATGAGAAAGAAAAAAAAAAATATCTTTGATATTAGTTATTACTCTAGAGTCACCGTGACCAAACATTTTTTTACTATTTCATCACTAGTCATTGTCATCATCTTTTTTCCATAGCTTTAGGTATATACCCTATCTTCTCTTTCTCGCACACACACTCGAAAAAGGTTAGGCAGCCAGTTGCTTTCACTAATTCCATGATTCATTTAGGTGTACGATTCGTGTGATGTAATGCAATCAATTATTGGATCAGTAAACAAAACAAATTGAAAATGACGCAACAAAAGCTATTGATAATTTTATATTGGCTTGGTGGTTCCGTCTTTTCCTTTTTAAATCCTGCATGACCTCACTAATGACCTTATATGGGGACCTCCAAACTTATTAAGAGACGACTAATTTTGCCATCAACTTCTTTTCTTCTTCATTTCATATGGATTAAATCTCCATGTTATGTGCTTTTACATCAGAAACGCTCTTCCAGATTATCAACTCGTAACCAAAAAATTAACGGTGCTGCAGTAAAATGTCCTTTATATTTATAGCATGTCCTTGTTCGCTTGGAATATGACATATGTATATATATAATATAATATATATATGTGTGTGTGTGTGTGTGTGTCCTTATGACCTGTTCTTCATTGCTGTCACTTGATATTATATAATTGTAATTGAACTTTCTCAGAAACGTTTATGTATAACTTTAATGCTAAGGATGTGATTTCTCATTTTTAATTTCGGTGTCAACTGTTAGAATTAGTGACGGTGCTGTATAATACCTATTCTAAATTTTTTTTCAGAATTGAAAAGTAGGTGGTTGTTGTTATTATTATTTAATTTCAGTAATAAATGAAACAACCCTTGCTGCTCGTGAGCCACGGAAGATGGATTCTTGGCCTCCACAAGCCATTCCTCGGATCGGGTCTACACTGTTATGTCCGCATAATGAAGGAAACAACCTGCAGATAAAGTATGGGAGATGGATGCCTGATCTCAATAAAAAGCATCTAACATGACTGGAACTGTGAACTTAGCACGAAACTTAATATTGATATTCTTTGGCTTGTTTAATCTGTTACTCTTAGTTGTCGTTTGCCAAATGAAACACTCTCACTAAGTGTTCCATGAATTTGCCTTAAGCAATTGGGGCAAATTCATGTACACGTTTCATGAATCTACTGCAATTTTTTAAATAACAGTCACAAGGTCTTGTGTTCCAACTACTAAATGACCCCTTGTGGACAAGGCCTCGCAAACCGGGCTTCCAACTCGGGATGTCTCTCCATATCAGGATAGACAAGAAAAATCAGCTGGACCAAGCCATTGCTCTTGTAGGCATGTCCAACCCAGATGTACAGAAAGACCACAACCACATTATGCCAAAAAAGCGGGAAAGTACTACTGCGCGTCTAGTTAGCTACAACCCTTAGGTCCATCAACCCACCCACAAATTTGGCTACGCCAGTGGGGGCATGGAGCTTCTGAGATAAGTCATAAGACAAATAAGGTCGCTTCTTGAACATCTAAATGTTGTGGCCTTGGCTAGCTGATTATTCCCATGATAAGCATCAACTATAATCACGACATATTACTGTATAACTCACAAAAAGACCATGAACGCCTCGATGGAAAAACAGGGGAACTCCCAGGGTTTTATATGACTGATGATCAGAACGGAGCACGCTAAAAGATGTACCTCGTTGGTCGAAAAAAAGTTCATGCATCTTAAAAGGTAACTTTTGGGTTTTCTCTCATCAGCCAAGAAAGAACATCGGGCGGAAAAGGGATATCAATACTGAACGTACTTCAGTTGAGTTCACACTGTATATAGTATATGATTCGTGACGGGTGTTTACACGAGTAAAGAATTTGTACAGAACCGAAACAGAGGACTACAAAATTAAAGACAAAGTTATACACAAGTCCAAATAATTAATGGCCATCATAGTTGTTCCACATGTCCTGCAAACCAATTTCTGATAGATAATTGTCATGGTTGAATAATTGCTGAGTGGACCTGCTGAAGCTCCCTTCCCCTGTAACTGGAGGCGCCTCTAACTTCACACCGCCATCAGTTTTGGTTAGCTGATCTAAAACAGCCTTTAGGACACTACTGTCACCAGCAAAGCTGTCCTCAAAACTAGGCATGGGATTCAAGGAGGAACCGACATCACCCATAATTCCAAAATGGGATGTTTGAGGTTGGAGGAGGTTGGAGAAGCAGGGTCCATGCTCACAATCCCCTGATTGCGGGTTGACATTGAAGGGGTGATCTATCAGTGCCGGGAGGGAGCATGAGCTTGTCTCTTCATAGCTATTGCTCTCTGCGTTGGATCTTGTTGAAGACCCTCTGTTCTTGTGGAAAACTCTACATAAAACCCAATCTTCCTGTACAATGGAAACCAAGATTATTAGACCTGAGGTTTCACAGACGAAAAACTGCCTCAGTTCCATTTAAGACCAAAAAAAGAAAAAGGAAAAGGAAAAAAAAAAGGAGAGATGCAGAAAATCAAGTTTTCCAATTGCTGGAAAGAACTAGTGTTTGTTCCCCTCTTCTAGGGGATCCTTACTGTAGGACCCCAAGGAATGACCCCTTCCTGGTTCTTCTCTATGTTTACAAATAATAGCAGTAAGGCTACAATTAAGAGGACCCACCAGAGGGTTGAACATGGGATGCTTTAAGGATGAAGCCTGTTTGCTCCCCGCCTCTAAGAGAGAGAAAGAAAAAGAAAACCGTTTGATTGATCTGAAAGGATTTGAAATTTTGGGAGTACCTTGAAGGGTGCAGCTGTAGGCGACGGCGAGGAGCCTTCCATTCTGAATTCGTGCATCACCCAATCTGTCTTCTTCCCTTTAGGTGCTCTTCCCTCGTAGAAAACCAGCGTTTTCCTCATCCCCACCAAGTGCCCTGTTCTTACATCGTGCACCTGTCTGTCCTTCCCCGTCGCCTTCCAGTAGCCTGATATGGTCGCCCGGTTCGTTCGCAACCCCGTCGCATACTTTCGATCCCTCTGGCTGAAAAAGTACCACTCTCTGCCTCCCACCCTCGCCGATGCTAAACCAAATACGATCGATCACATCAGTACTCACCAACCAGAAAAGTAATCAAAATCTAAAAACAAACGTTGCTCCTCTGCATATGCAAAAAAAATTAGTCGAGGATGAAAGTTCCTCCAATTTCCAAGTTAAACGCACTTGGACAAAAAATAATACAAGTTTCATGGCGGGATGCAGCTATCGGTGCACCTTCGTGGGAGGTGCGAGCACCGATGCACCTGCAACATGCCAATTCCGGTCCCCGTAAGTGGGTTTGTGCGGGCAGCCCACAGTTTTAGTCCTGCCCATATACCTGCAGGAAGCCGGAAGGGGGCAGGAGCGATCAAGCCTTTTTAATTGGCGACGCCTGAAGTGGTTTCAGGCCAAACAAAGCAAAGTATGGGAAAGGGGAAAACAGCAGAGGCTTGGCAAAAGGAAGGACCAACCCCCAAAACAGAAAGACCAAGAGGAGATATGTGAGATTTTGGGAACGAGATCTGGCAAGCCAACTTTAAAGCAAATAAACAGAAAAAGTCAGAAAAAAACAAAAAAAAGCCCGATCGGACATGGCTGGAATTAAGAGAGAGGGAGACAGAAGCTTACAGGGGAGGTCCCAAGGTTCACACCTGTTGAGGTCGACCTCAACCATGGTGGGAACATCGTCGGACTCGTGCTTGCAGATCTTCCTGGCGAGGTAGTCGCAGACGAGCTCGTCGTCTCGAGGGTGGAACCTGAAGCCAGGAGGAAGCTTCGACTCTGTGAGGGTCAAGAAATTCATCTCCCTCTGCAGCTACACAGAGAGAGATCTCTTGAATTTCAATTGGATGCCGGCAGACCTTCGGGTTCGATGCAGGGACTGAAGTGGGCGCTCAGAAATTCCTGTTCGCTCAGAAATTCAGGAAAGAGAGAGACAGAGAGAGGAAATTCAACGGCGACAATGGAACGGGTGGGGGGAGGAGGGGAGGAGGAGGGCCTATTAATAGAAGAATGGACGTGTCTATACGGGACCATTTTGGGGGATGATGATGGAATATCGGACGTCCGTTACTCGAGAGAGAGAGAGAGAGAGGAGAGAGAAATTGCTTCAAATGGCTCCGGGTTTTTAAGTTTTATATCTTCCGGCGTCCATTATCTTACAACTTAGGTTAAAAAAATTAGTTAATCAAAACAATTTGACAATTGTAATCTATAAAGTTCGTATCACGTCATTTCAAATTGTAAAAAAGAGAAATAAAGGTAGCAAAAAACGCGAGCTCACAATGCATCAAAATATAAAGGGTTAGAATGGTTTGTTATTATTTCTTAATTACAATGAAGTATCATCAAAGTTCGACTCCCTCCCCCTCTCTCTCTCTCTCTCTCTCTCTCTCTCTCTCTCTCTCTCTCTATATATATATATATATATATATATATATGTGTGTGTGTGTGTGTGTGTGTGTGTGTATAGTTTCTGGATTTCCATAAAACGTTTTACGTTATAATTCTTGGGGGGCTGAGGAACATGGGAAGGGGAAAACTCGTGAGATTTAAACTCATATTGCCAAAGTTTTGACATTTTTGCTTGGCGATCTTCCAGGCCGTGGCGTTATGTTTCCTCAAAAGGATCGTATGTTGGCATTAAACGTACCTAAACTGATATATGTTCTCTATCAAGTGATCGGTGATAAAAACTTTGGACAGATCAATTAACCAGAAATCTTACTAACTACAGTTGCCCGATCGTCAAAAGACATATTCAAGCTTCCAACACATCGTTACCCGTGCATTTTTGCCTTTTAAGCCCAGAACGTTGAATGGCTTCATTAATAGTTACTACAATAACTTGATCCAAACTCCAAAGTTAGCCAATGCATTCAACTTATTCAATCTTAATTCGTCTAGTAATGATTAGCTTCAATTCATCATTCAAACGGTGAGTAACCACAACTAGTTTGATAAGCAGAGACTGTGTGGGTTCGTCTTGTTTTCTCATCTCATACTTCTCTGTTTGAAACCCTCGAATATTTATATAATTTTTTGTCGATGTCCTTTAGTCTCTATGAACTTTCTCAATCCATGAACATCGATGATTGAAGACTCTGTCCTCCTAATAAACTCAATCATCTTATCGACTCAACGAAGATGAGGTGCTAATTCCTAAACATCTATCTAATTCCAAATCAATAACTTTATAAGTGGTTCAGCTAGTACACTTGCTGCTGATAATTAGATCATCACTTTTTTTTCTTCTGTGATGTATTATTATCTATGAATAATTTGATCAACTTGCTTGATATATAGCTCACAAGATTATTACTTCTAATGTTATTTTTCTTCAAAAAGAAAAAAAAAATAGTACTATGACTTCAGAGAGATAGTTTTACATGTGATATTTTATGAACCATCAATCAAGTTAATCGAACAACTCATAGTAAATAAGGGCCTCTCCTTCTTCTTCACAATAAGAGCATGTAGTTCGTTTTTATATTTGTTACCACTCAAAAAACGTAAGAAATTTTGAAGACCACTAAAGGCATTCTCGACAATTTGATTTGATCAAATTGGTTGGAGTAAAGCACTAAAGGCAAAAATGAAATAAAATGAAAAGTTGTTTTTGGTTGTCTAATTAATTGGCATACTACACTTTTTCTTCCGATGTGGTGACATATCTTCCGTTTGATTTGACGAGGATGAGCCCAAATGACATGCTTACGAGGACAACACCGTGAAAAAATAATTAGTCAATTACTAAGTGATAAGGGTAATGCCGCTCATATTTGATGAGTTTTTTTTTTTTTTAATCTTCTATAAGTACACTACACATGCGTGATTTTATTGGTCTATTTGTTTACATTTATATGTAAATTTCTTTGGGTACTACTGATTCGTTAAAGTTGGCGATACTGAGGTTGAATTGGAACAGTGGATCAAAACTAATAAATGAAAAATTCATTCGAGCTGTGATCAACTTTGATGCATTATTGGCCATTAATAGTTAAAGAACTTGACCCATTGAAAATTTTGAATTATTTTATTCACAACTCACTTTTGTTAAAAACGTTTAAATATCCATAAAAGTTTCAGTTCACAAAAAATAAAAAGTGTGATTGATTAGTCATTTCTAGTAAATAATTTTTGCATTCCAAACTATGGCGCTATACGATTGTTCTTTTTCTTTGTTTCCAATGAATGTGTTGCAGGCCTGCCTAGTAGCCTGCCGCAGCCCTAACAGTATGCATGGATTAAATTTTATAAACCTTGGATCATAATGATAATATTGCCCTTAATATTCCTATATTCTTTCATATGATAATGTTCTAACTACCAGATATAAGTAATTGATTCAAACCTCTTCCTATTCATTGAGCATAAAAGAGTACAGCGAGTCCTGAGTTTAAACTATTCTTATATATGGACCTAACTATTGTTTTTTAAGAAGATGGCATGGTCACCAAAGATCTGGAGTAAGGATCCTTTCTTTATATCTGTTTCCACTTGTGTATACAGGAAAAATATTCTAAGAAAAGCATCAAAGAAAAGTTCATAACACAAATAAGAAGTTTTTGAGGAAGGTTAAGAGTTTCAATATCCAATAAGATCAGGCACCATTGACATAATGCAGTGGGTGTGTACCTAACTCCGGCCGTTTGCCTATGCACGCGTGCGCGCGCGCGCACACACACACACCTATCTCCGACGTTCCAAACTTGGGCCACGAACGTTTAATATTTATAGCCGAAGAGGTCACCAATGGGATGGACTAAACTTACGCCGATCAACCTTGCTGGCGGCCCCTACAACAGCCCCAATTATAGTAGCGACGGGGTTACGTGTCAATGGCCTGCCATCCCTACCAACCTTTTTATTTTTCATTTTTAATTGAAAGTGTAGAAAAATGCAAATATGGAATTATATCCAGCGGTAAAATGAAATTCGCTACAAAATCATCGGCTTTTTCAAGAGAAACTGCGCCACCTCAATACTCTCAGGCATACACCCGCGCCCAAATAAGTGAATTCTTCTGACGACTAAATATTACAAAGTTATAAACCGGATGTGGACAACTAATATTTGGCTAGAACAAGTTTGGAAGTTGGTATCAAGGGATCCACTTTGAGCTACGCCTCGGCCAAAGGCATTTTCCGTGGTTGTTGATCTGAGCTCAACCTATGCCTATATCGAATGGGCAACAAAGTAATTGAAGTACTTTGGGGAAGCTCTAGTATATGAAATTTCATACATTATTTTAATAATGACAAAAAATGCTCATAATTAATACAAAAGAAAACTTTTTTGCAGTGACGAAAAAGAAAACCATAAAAAAAATTATTTGGGGATTTGATAAACGTAAAACTTTGTCGATCCATATATGCATATTATTATGACTAATATACTCTTTTAAGCGGTAAAAAAAACACTATCTTTTTTTTTTTTTCTCGTTCATAGCGTTATCTCATTATCTCATACTTTTGTTTAGTGTTATCTTAGACATTCATCCATTATCTTATTATCTCATAAATATTTTATTATCTCATAATCATTATCTCGTACTTATGTTTACATAAATATTTTATTATCTCATACTTATGTTTATCTTTATTTTATACATCCACATGTTATCCCATTATCTCATAAATTTTTTGTTATCTAATAAACACTATCTCATAAGTTCATACTTACATTTAGCGTTATCTCATACATCAGTTTGTTATCTCATTACCTTATAAATCTTTTGTTATCTTATACACATTATTTTATACTTATTTGTTATTTCATATTTATTTATTATATCATGCACATGCATATATAATGTTTGAACATGAAAATAAATATGCATATTGATAGTAGGATCCACGTCCAGCGTACGCTTGATATATACATGGAGCGGCGTACAAAACTTGCTCTCTTATTTTGGGTCCTTCAGTTAAGTGTGCCATGAGTGCAATATTAACATCTTGTAATTACTTGTGACGTTGGATTCCACCAAATTAAAATAGTAAAAATATTATCAACACCAACTTTTTCTATAGCTAATCTAGTAATTAATAGCTACTTTTGTCTTAGCTGTTTCAACCTGAGGTTGATACTTAACTGTTTAGCAACATTACAAGGCAGGAAAGATAACATGAATTAGCGCAAGTTCTACTGTGTATAACGTGGGAATGGGGAGGTACAAGCTAAGCTAGGAGTTTTAACACTGTTGCCAAGAGGTTTTGGGTCAACCTTCGCCCTCTGCACTTATTTCCCAAAATGAAGTCTACAAATTTCTGCACACACACACATTCCCCACTAATGTGTTTGCCACATGTAAACTCCTTAGGCACATAAAGTTCATGGAGAAACTAAACTCAAAATTTCCCCACTAAACGGTTTGATGTGAAGTAAGCTTATAGGAAAAGAGGCATTGGCAAGCAGAGCTGGCTACAGGTAGAGATGTCAATATATCTGATTTGAATCAGATATCCAACTGAACTGATCCGAAAAAATCAAATTATGAAAAACAATTTGATATTTGATTAATAAATGGGATCATATTCAGATTTAATAAATGGCGTCCAATCAGATTCATTTTCAGACCAATATCCTATATCTAATGCTATTATATTTTGAAAATTAGAAAAAAATTGGTACAAAATTTGGATTCAGATATAAATATAAAAATCGGATTCGGATTCAGACATGACTTTTTTTGTTCGAATCCGAATTGGAATATGTGAATATCTGAACGGATATGATTAAGGATATATCCGATCCATTGAGCATCCCTACTGCATGCTAAGTTGGAAGGACAGCCGGGAATTGATTATGATATTGCAAGAGCGATGGATTTGGGTCAAGACTGAGCTGGTGATAAGCACTAACAAAGTGTTACCGCTAAGGAAGATAGTGGCAGTAATAAACGCGCCAAAGCAAATGAGAATGGCGAGGCCAAGAAAATGGATCTCGACCAGAACCAGATGAACGCTACCTACATGAGAACCGCACTACATATGAACAGAAATATCAAGGAAAGAACTGTCGGGGGAAAAGTGGGCCTCTTTTAACAGAAATGTTAACTATGATCAATGTAGAGGTAGTCTAAAATCAATGAGATGATCCTATCTCCCCTCAAAGTGTAATCCTCTATTTTGTACCAGTGGAAAAACCACCTCCTAAAAAAATGCATGTGTGTTGAGTGAGCAGGCAGGCATTGTGGACATAGGAGCCTTTACTCCGAACCACGTTAAATTTGTTTTCTTCTTTTTGAGATCTTCAGCATGATCTAAGAGCATTAGGAAGGGGAATCCAGAAATCCTTTGTGAATATCTGCTGGTAGCTAGCTTCTATTTGTTGAAGCATTTTTGTTTTGCTTTTCAATATTTTCTCTGGCTTTTTAGATTCATCTTCGCAGCCAAGTATAGAGCCAACTCTTTAGGCTCCTTTCAGGACTAGTGTTTTAAGTACCCAAGTAATGATTGTCGTCCTAATCTCAAGTGTAAAACTCAAACGTGCCCTAGTTTTAAAAAGAGATGCATGCTTGAAATCTAGGTGAACCATCTGATATTAGGATTCATGAACTTGTAATGTTGGTTTGAAATGGCTTAGTTAATTATCCTTGATTCATTATTTACTAATTCATGCAAACTGACCTAGGTCTAACATGTACACATGCAACTAGAGTATGCATGGTCAAGATCCAGTCCCTAAGGTTTATAGGACATGGGACACGATTCTAAAGAATCTAATATCTAATCAAAATTTCAAGATCTATGATCCAAATTCATGACCTGAGTTCCATTGCATTGATGCATGATTTAAAGTCCAACGTACTTGTTCTAAGATCCCGACTTGCAATAGGAGTTTAGCCTCTAAAGTTTATCTGAGGGCCAACTTGGTTTTAGATTCAGATTTTTGGTTCAAACTCACAATGTGATAACTACGATCCATATTTTAGATTGCAAGATCCCTTGAAGTTTTATTCAAATCATCTAAATAGAGATTGAAAATTGAATTTGAAATTTAATGCTTGTAACCTATTATCCATATCCAATTTTGATCATGAAGTCTGAATCTAAATCTGAGATCCGATATCATCTTATTCAGATCTTGGATCTGATTCACCATAAGATCCAATAATGCTTATTTGATGTTCAATTGATTTGCATCTAGGTTTAGTTAAGCTTGATCTAATGAGAGTTCCATAGTAAGGATTGACTTGACTAAGGACCTGGGATTGGATTAGAGTTCAGGCAACCTAGTTAGTGATTGATCAAATCATGGTTCCTTGTAATGGGCTCAATGCTATGTCATAATTAAGCAGAGATTTTAGAGGGGCCTACCAAGGAGAGCTAGACCTAGAGTTTAGGACTTACTTGTAATGCGCTTTATATCTTGATCATGCATAAACCTAGGGTTTTTAGAAACCATATTTTTAAAGAAGTTTGGTTTTCAAAACATGCATTTGAAAACATATATTTTTGAAAATTAGTTCATGTAGAGACTAGACTGAGCTGGATGTTCGTGTACTAGAACTACTGTTTTATGACATGTTACCAGCCAGTCAAACTTAATTTATTCATGAATCCTATATATGTTGAGGTGCATACGTGAAATCAATATTAGATGCATGATTCTAGATATGTTGGCACTAAACAAAAAGGGGAACTATATATTCGAACATGCATATAAACCACAATTTAAATACTAAAATGTGTGTGTGTGTGTGTGTGTGTGAGGGAGAGAGAGAGAGAGAGACCCCTCGCCCCTAGCCTCTAGACAAAAAAATTGAAATTCTAATTCTACGAAAGCTGGAAATTCTAAAACCTAAACATATATAAAACAATTAAACTAAACTAAAGCATACCGAAGCAAATAAAAGAAACCAAAAAGCTAAAGCAGAAAATAAATTAACCAAAGCAAGCGGAAAACAAAAGAAAAAGAACTAAACATGTTCCTAAAAAGAAAAGAAATAAATTGGAAATAAGAAAAGAAAAAAGAAGGAAAAAGAAATTTACCGAAACCGCTAAAGACCTGACCAAGCCTGCACTCCCACGATCTCAGTTGACTCAATTGAGCCTAATTTGGTTTCTTGGTTGAGTGTCAATGCAGCTCGAAGTCAGGACCTTACGCAAGCTCTAAGAGTCCTTGCTTAAACTTTAGCTTGGGCACTCCTTTGGGTTTTCCCCAAATGTACTGTACTCAACAAGCCTTTTTTGATAAATTGTGTGCTGACAGGGGGGATGTCCCATTATTATAGCCTTTGGAGAGAAGAATTCTCTAAAACTGTCAACGTGGGACTAAACTTTTTGTCATTGGAATTTATGATTGCCTTAATATGGCATGAAACCTTATGCTAAAACTTGTATCTTTGCAATATTTTGCTCGTTCTAGAGCCAAATTTTCATGAAAATCGATTTTGTTTGAAAGAGACTGCTCTTGCAAAGTTTATGAGCAATTGTTTATGCTAACATGTTGCACGGAGTGAGAATTTGATACAGACATGATAAAGAGAAAGCACACATCAAACCCTATATTATATCAAACGTCAAACAGGAAAACATTCGTTCCTGAGCCATATGAAGAAAGGAGAATAATACCCATATTTCCTTACCATAATTTCTTTTAATTCCAAATTTCGACAGGTCCCCAATTTGTCACCGGTTCTCCTTCATCTATTGAACCTGCTTCCAAACTCACATGTATTCGCAATCTAGCAGTAGCGACTGGCCATGATCCAAGTTTATCTATCTATACAATACCGGACCTGTATTCTACAACTTTTCTAATCTACGTATGCGCAAACCCACCCTCATCTTGAGCCAAAAAACTTACATTGGAAGCATGCTAGGACGAAAAGGAAAAATAGAGGCTAATAACACCTAGGCACTCCTTTCACCACCACCAAGCTGCCATGCAATTATTGGTCGTAAATGGGTATGCTACAGGAAAGCAGATGGGTCTCCCGATGCTATAAAGCACACCTACTCCTCAAGGAATATCAAGTAGAATGAGTCACTATTTTGATACTTTTAGTCCGTCACCAGAACTGCTACTCTTCCAACTATGCTATCAATTCTTCCTTTTTCTCGATGGCCCATTTACCAATTAAATATAATTAATGCTTTTTATAGCCATCTAATAAAGAAGGATGGTTTAGCCACAAAGGATAGGATATGACGATCGTACGTCTTCTACCAGAACATGTTCGTCAACTTAACTTGAAAGCATTGTGTGGTTTGAAACAAGATCTACTATCAGAGTTCTGAACTAATTAATCTACCAACTTTCCACATGGCATCTTCTGGCGTCAAGGATTGCTCAAAATTTATATACTGATGCCCCCTCTAATATAAAGTTTGGTATATAAGGATTTAGTATTACTTACAATTTATATACTGATGTCATATTGACCATGGAGGGCATCGCCTTCTAATATAAAGTTTGGTATATTAGAATTTAGTGCTTAACTGTTTTCCTATATATATATATATATATATATATGAGAGAGAGTGTGAGAGAGAGAGAGTACTATTGATGTCACAGATACGAGAGAGAGGGAGGGGTGGGTGCACAAAAGGCGTGGGAGTTTTGGCGGCTCCTTTATGCAAAGTTAGGGGGCTGCACTTCGAGAAAGAAAAGAAGATGGCAGTTCATGAGAAAGTCATGGCCCCCCGCCCCTCCCCCCTCGTTCGTTCAAAAGATCTTATCTGAAGTCAGCAGCAATAAGGAAATGAATAAAGAAAAGGAACAAATGGATGAGAATGATGCATCACAAAAGGGACAAACAAAGAGGGAGTGGTGGACATACCACTTGGCCACACTTAGGTTGTGGCAATAATGGCCACATGGGCCTTCCACCACGTGGCTCACCACAGGTGGCATTTTCCCTTCCTAATACGACATTTTCAGTCCCACGAGGGAGAGTCACCTCCTCCACCGTAACCGTTATCTTTTTTACTTTCTCTAAGAGGTGATGTGTACATGCGAAGTCATTCAGGCATTCCTTCCTTCTCAACTTGGCGAAAAAGCATCTTTCCTTTCCTTGTGAATACAAGTACATTATTGACACTAATTCTTTAATTAACAATATATAGGATGAGGAGAAGCTGGGAGCCTAATAAGGACTTCCCTTCAGATATTATGAACTCTAATTATGTTAAGAATATTAGAACCGGGGTGTTTTTCTTGGCATCATCATCTTTTTCTGCTCCACCTTAATCCCAACTTGTCCATTGATAATGTGAAAAGCTTAAATGAACAAGCAAACCTACTTTAAATCCTGAAATTAATGTGATTAGCATTACTCGCATGCAGCTGTTGTGTGTGTGTTTACATACATATATAAAAAAGTATCAGAAATTGATGGAAGGATTATATATATATGACTTGGTAGATGCCATAACCATTTTAGCCAGGGGGACGGAATTCGATTGGGTAGGCTTCACTCGTAAGTTTTGTTCCGAGAAAGTAATATATATATATATATAAAGTTGATGTAACCTTAAAAAGCTAGGTTAGGATTAGGGTTGGGGTTGGGGTTGGGGTATGGGCTACGTGCCATAAAAAACAAAAACATCACTATCCTTCCAACTTACATAAAACAGTGACCTCTGCAGCCTCTAGTGAGAAGATCATGAGTTCTTCTTTGTTTTTATTGGCAGGTGGCGGCTGACACAAGGAATTGCAGGCCAAACAAGACTATTGGAGTTGCCTTTGAATTTTTCAATTTGACGAAACCGCCCCCTTTAGCCGTGTTGCCTTTGTATCCGTCACTGTTTTCTCTTTTGGTGATAAGGACACTGTCCCTTGATCATATTGAGGTCCGGGACAGAAGTTATTCTGACAACCCTAGAAAGAAAAGGACAGATCTGAGCTTGATTAATTGCCTTGGATTTATCATCCTCTGAAGTTTCACCAAGTTCATGTTTTTGATTTCCCATATTTTCCGATCAAAGCTCATGTTGCCCAAGATTTGGTTGGTGCGCCCCAAGAGTTGATAAACTTGTTCACCGTTTATTCTAGGACTTGCCGTTGCAAAAATGGGAGTTCTGCCGGGGGAGGAGAGATGATGGATTTCATGAAGTTTAATTGTCATGTTTCACTAATCCAATCTAAACATAACCTTTTGTTAATCTCCTTGGCACCTCCAAAGCTCATGACATGATCTCATACACTCACACACACACACACAGAAAGAGAGAAAGAGAGAGAGAGACCACGCAGGGAGAAGAACTGCCGCACAGAGGATAGCACCTTACAGGATTTGAACTGAGGACTTGACTGTAACATGTCATTCAATCCAGACAAGATTGTGCTACCCACCACTTGGTGTGTGTGTGTGTGAGAGAGAGACTTTATGGTTTATAACTTTATATTCATACCTGTTCGTTTTTCTTCTAGGAACGTAACCTAATTTTACCAATTATTTGCAATGATCAAGCCAAAGATCTATGACTAAAATATTCCAAAATGTAAATTTCGCCTTCTATGTGCAGCGGGTGTTGAGCCTGGCAATCTGTTATTAATTATCCTTTCCTTAAACATTTTTATTGTAAATTGGCAGAACTAATAAAGAATCAAAACATGTTCTGCTCGTCTGGCTGACGAAAAACTGTCTGACCAGTAAAATATGTGTAGGGAATATGTGAGATTGGATCGCTATGTTATCCCAAGTCAAACGCTGAGTTGTGCTTCACGGGAGAGCAATTCTTCCAACCTTTTTTTTTTTCCTCATTTTATTATTTTATATAGCCCGCATGCAGGAGTTGGAGATGGAGTAGTCCAATTGGATTCTGACCACATGTGGCTGTTACTAACGTCTCAGCAATCAGATTAGAAGTTGGAATTGCATGTAGAAAACTGCAACGCCCTAGGGATGGTATTTCCACTGATAATGTGTGTGTGTGTATATATATACAGGACAGAAAATCTTATGTTAAATCTGAATTGGATGATTAATTGATCCAACTGATTAAATTTAGACGTCCGGAACCGATTACTGGAGGGCATCCGATCCAATATTGATGTCATCTCAGTGTCAAACAAACCCTAACCAGATTTTCAGTTTATGCTGAGAGATGCAGCTTGGATGGTGAAGTCATTGTTTCCTTTAATTGACTTGACCATCTAATTGATCAGTCCAATGTCTTTTGATTAACTCAAAAGTCGTTATCGCTAGCTTGATTACTCTTTTGGCAGAATATATTCGGGCTAATATACTAAATAAGTAGACTGCCAAATTATAAAACACATCGCATTCGATTTTGTTCTTATATATAAGAGCTCCACTCTTAATTCTGTATACTACAAAGCTTTGGGAGCCAAACAGAAAAAACCACAAGATTGACATATATATGGGAAGTAGTGGTTGCCTCGATTTAAATACTGGGATTAGTGATGCAAATAATGGTTCACTACGACAATTAAGGCCAGTGGCGTTAAAATAGCCCTAGTGAACAGTAGTATCTCTGGTGCTCGACCAGCCACAGCTCATTTCTATGACGGGAAAGGAACGGCGGCAGAGATTACTTCATGTCTGATACATCATCCATACCATACCCTCATACTAATTAAATCCCAGTTAGCGCATTCTTGACCAAAAAAAAAAATTATTCAGTTTCTACTTTTTCTTGGTGTGACAATTTGATTATTAAATGACTTGGGCGGTATTCGGTTTTCAGATATTGTTAAAGAAACGACCACCACGTAAATAAAGAAATTGCCGCTTTCACGAACAAGGGAAACCAGGCGGCAGGAGTTTTAAATTTCCTATTTGGCACAGTTTTTTTTTTAATTAACGTATAATTGCCATCTTGTAATAAATAACAAGGATCACAGTGATGGCCTACCATACGCGGTTAATTCACAAAACGGATAGGTTGTGAATTGCAGCTTCGGTATATCATACACAGTACTCTCTCTTTCTCTCTCTCTCTCTCTCTCTCTCTCTCTCTCTCTCTTTGAAAACATGCGCCTGAGTGTGAAAATTCCAACTTCATGAGTCTATGTATGAATTGTGTGTGTGTGTATATATATATATATAATTATATATATATATATACATGTGTGTGTATGTGTGTCTGTGTCAATTAAAAGAAATTTCATGGATATACATAGCATGTAGTAAATTAATTAACATTGGGAGGCCAGATTTGGACTTCAAATATCATTTTAGGTCTGGATCTCTAGTTCGATCCAATTCAGTGCTACAACTATTGATTTAACAATATTTGTAATGTTTTTCGTCTTAGCAGGCCGGGTTGGATCCGGTCCAAACCCAGACCCAAAGTCCATCGCGTGAAGAGGAGCCCAACACCACCTCTCTGCCTTCCTCTCCCTATCGCTGATTTGTCTTGGTCGATGGTTCGTGCACGACGCAAAGAAGCAGGAGACGAAAGGAGTGGCAGCGGCAGCTGAGGTGAACAGCAGCGGCAGCGGCACTCATGTGAGCCCTCTCGATCTCTCCCTGTCTCTTCTGTCTTCTCCTTCTTTCTCACCCTCTATGTGTCTCTATCCATCCCCCTCTTGTCATTCTTTGTCGTCTAACTTTCTGTCTGAGTTCTCTCCATTTGATCCCTCTCTCTCCTGCAAGCTCTCAGCTCTTGTTAGTTTCTCTCACATTCTCTCTGCTCTCTCTCTTTCTCTCTACTGCCAACTCCTCTCACTCGCAACCATACTTGAAAACGACGTTGTTGCTGCAGACTGAAGGTAGCTGCAATCTATTGATGATTCTGATGATCTTCACTTCTCACTCTCATCATCTCTGATCGCACTCTATTCCATGAGCGTGTCAAAATCAGCCGAACGAGCTCACTTACAGTTGTATGCGCTCTTCTCACGCCAGACCTCTCTTTTAATCTTTCTTTCACTAATTCTTACTCTATTGTCTGTTGTTGATTGGGTTGAATGCATCTTTCCCCGCATAACAGTGAATTGAAAGTGTTGCAGGCAACAACATTAAACAATCTTTGGTGTTGGTGCTTAGTCGAGCGGTTGGTGTGGCTATCGGAAGCACTACAGTATTTATGACTCTAAGAGTGGGGTGAGCAAGGCCTAATCGAGCCTAAATTGTCTAATATTTTTTGTTAGTGCATGTATAATTATTATTTGAGCATGCTAGATTCAAGATTAGATGATTTGGAATGCACGTTCAAGACTTTCTTATTTTGGAAAAGGTCTAGGACTAATTTGGAGTGACGAGGATCTACACATATAATTATCTTTTTAGTTTGGTGAGGCTAACAATTGAAGCAGTTAAAGAGCATGGTAGAGATTTTGATGATGTTGAGAAGGTTTAGAACCATTTTAGAGAACTCGCGACGTATGCTATTGTTGGTATGCATACTACGTCGCTCATTGAAAAAGAAACCTATTGGATGGCTTTGTGGATTGATGCTACCTGTTGACACCTTCTTCGGGTGATGACCGATGCCTCAATGATTCTATTTTTCATTGGTATAGATTGTGAAGTGAAACAAGTAGAAAACTTATTGCTTGACTATATTTGTAGGTACACTGGACAAGTAGACCTTGAGAGACAAGATTTGAAGCTTGAGGCCATGTTGGGTATTTTTTACCACGCGCAACACGTATGGCGGCATTCCAGGAAAATCTCTGCCTGGGGCCAAAGTCAGAATGTTTTCTTTTTTAGGAGTATTGGATCTTATGTTTGTATTGTGTTGAATGAATGTATTTACATGATTGAATTATTATGAGATGAATTTTGCTTTTAAAATTAATACATCATTGCATGTGCATGGTAGCAATTATAACTACTTAAGACAGATTAGGCAGGGTATCAAGTCAAGTATCTTCTTGAACTCGATTGTGCATTAGAAAGTATCCTAGAATAATAATTGCATAGGACAGCTACAAGCCAATCATGGATCGAGACTACTTTGCGTTGTTTGGCTAAATTTCATTTGATGTGATTGATCTGTTTGATTGATGTGAATGTTGTAATATTTTTTGTGTGCACTACCGTGGGCATGATGCAATTGAATGAATTTGAATGGTAAATGTACCCTAAAACTATGACATCTACCTAAGAGTACTAACTGCGTGTGTAGCCCCTCGTAGTTGAGGTATGGGTGCATTCGTGACGTAAACCAACCTCGTGTGTTAGTTGATCATTTTGTGAATGTGTTTTCCTAATAATAAGTTAATAAAGAATAATGGATGGGAGTCCAGTGGGTTATGGCAATGTATTTGGGAGATAATCTGCCCTCGCCGCTGGTTTCGCTTGCTTGGAGCATTGGCGTTGCAAGGCTCCAGGATATGGTTATGTGATATGCTTGGAGCATTGGGCTCCCCCTTTCTCAACTTGGGTGTCCTAAGGAAGATTGAGCAACTTTTTCTTGAAGTCTAAACATTCATAAATGATTGTTCTACCGCTGCAGCGAAAAAAGATACAGTAAGAATGAGGATTCTTATTGGTATAGATGGAGTACCAACGTAGGGGTACGAAGCAAGGTGGGCTGGCTACAGTGGCACAAAGAGAGCCAAGTTTGGCCATTCAGATGTGCATATCCCACTAAATGATAGTTCATCAGGACAACCATCCGCCCATACTAATGTGGGTGCACAAACTCCACCAATACAGACCCTACCTGTGGATCAGCAGACTATATTTGCTGACGACCTTGTAGATGCTAACCTCCCTAGTACAGTTGATCGTCAGTAATCAGAGGAGTCATGCATCTCCTACAAGAGACAACATTGCACCACCTAAGGAGAATGTGACTTCAGTGTCGTTTAAGCAGTTCATATCGATGCAGCCGCCTGTCTTTACGAGAGATGGCAACCCAGATGCGATAGAGGAGTGGATTAAAGAGGCTGAATGCATCTTTTAGCTTTTCAAGATGCCAGAAGAAGATAAAGTAAATTATGACTCATATTTGTTGAAAGGTGATGCCAAACAGTGGTGGCAATGGACCTGTGAGATTCGGTTTGCGGACCAACAGTCGATCTCATGGAAGAGTTCAGAAATTCATTTTTCAACATTTACTTCCCAATACATGTCAAAAACAAAAAGATGCAAGAATTCCTTGAGTTGCAACAAAAACCATATGAGCTTGGAAGAGTACATTACTAAGTTTTGGCACTTAGAGGTGTATTACCCACATCTCTACACACATTGATGAAGCCAAAGCAGATAAGTTTATGCATGACCTGTAGAAGGGACTGCGAAACAAGATGATGTCTAGCAAGCCACGAGATTTGGATGAGGCAATCACCATGACTAGACGCATGGAGGAGCATTGGGCAAGGATACAAAAGGACCATCACAAGAAGACAAGCCAGAACTCACACAGTGGGCAAATGCAGACCAAGCACTATAATTTTGCAGACAAAGCAAAGTCTTATGGGAAGCATGATGACAGAGCATTTCTGCGGGACATGTCTACCCATAGTGACACCACACAGAGCCAGTGACTACTTCGACTCTACGTAGGTGCCCTACTTGTTCACGTGTGCACCTCGAGAAGTCGTGCTATCGGGAGACCGAAGCATGTTTACATTGTGCAAGGATGAGACACTTCATCAAAGAATGCCCCACAACCCGTTGAAAAAGTCTGAGGCCTTTCCTTCTAGTGCACAAAAGATGACTGGATGTATCTATGCAACTACTATAGAGGAGCTTCAGGCACACGATCTCATTGAAGATACATTGTTTGTTGGTTCTCACATTGTTAAAGTGTTGTTTGATGTAGGGGTGACTCATTCTTTCATATATAATTGATTTGCCACTTCACTAGAAGTGTCGGCTAGGATAATGCAGTATGTCTTCAAAGTAGTCAGTCCTATGCAAGCTCAAGATTTTTGTAGCCAGTATCTACCTCATGTAGATGTAGAGATCCATCAACATCATTTGTCTGCACAGTTGGTGTTCATAAGTCTTAGTGAGCTCGGTGTTATTCTGAGCATGGATTGGCTATATATATATATATATATATATATATATATATATATATATATCATATTATGCAAATATAGATTACAAAAATAAGCAAATACAGTTATTGACTCATGAGATGCAGTTGGTGGAATTTCATACTCGAGAAGCCAGTCAATTGATGTTATTGGTGTCTGCACTAAAAGCTAAACGGTTGTTATAAAAGGGGAGTGTTGCATTCTTGGTCAATGTATTGACTAGTGAGATTAAATCGGTGAAGTTAGATGATGTCGCCGTTGTGAGTGAGTACCCCGATGTGTTTCCTGAAGAGTTATCAAGTTTGCCTCCTTCACGAGAAGTGGAAATCAAGATAGAGTTGTTACCAAGGATGACTCATTTTCTAAGGCACCACACCGTATGGCACTGGCAGAGTTAAAAGAATTGAAGAAGCAATTATAGGAGCTCTTAAATAAGGGCTTCATTCGACCTAACATGTCACCTTGGGGAGCGCCCGTGTTGTTTGTTAAGAATAAGGATGAGACGACCCGCTTGTGCATAGATTACTGCATGTTGAATCAAGTCACCATTAAGAATAAGTATATGCTTCTTAGAATTGAGAACTTGTTTGTTCAACTCAAGAATACAAAGGTATTCTCCAAGATTGATCTAAGGATAAGTAATCATCAACTCCTGATATGGGAAGAAGATGTTGCTAAGACTGCCTTTCAAATTAGATATGGGCACTATGAATTCAGGGTCATGTCTTTTAGATTGACCAACCAATGCTCCGCAACATTTATGAACCTCATGAATTGGGTTTTCCATAACTACTTGAATTGATTTGTTATTGTATTTGTGAATGATATATTACTGTACTCGGATAATGACGCAGAGCACAAAGATCATTTAAGGAGTGTGTTGGGGGTTCTACGTAAGCATAAGTTGTATACTAAGTACTTGAAATGTGAATTTTGGCTATAGAATTTCTTGGTCATGTGATCTCGAAAGATCGAGTTTTCATAGATCCGGCTAAGGTATCGACAGTATAGGACTAGAGGATGCCACATAGGTTATAAGCTTTTTGGGATTGGCAGAATACTATCACAGGTTTATACAAGACTTTTTGAAAATAGCTACACCCATGACTAAATTATTAAGAAAACAAGTGAAGTTCATTTGGAATGAGGAGTGCAAAAAGAGTTTCCAAACTGTGAAGGGCAAGCTTACCACCACACTATTTTTTATGCTTTCATCGGGTAATTGTGAATTTGTGGTGTACACCAATAAATAAAAAATCAGTTATGGTTGTGTATTGATGCAACATGGTCATGTAATGACTTATGCATCTAGACAGTTAAAGAGACGTGAGAAATATCCCACTCACGATTTGGAATTGAGAGCGGTAGTATTCGCACTGAAAATGGACCACAAGTCATTGAAATACATATTCTCCCAAAAGGATTTCAATTTGAGGCAAAGAAGATGGATTGAGTACTTAAAAGATTATGATTTCAAAATATTATATCATCCGAAAAAAAACGAATGTGGTGGCTAATGCTTTGAGTAGAACATCAACGGTTGGGAGCTTTGTTCCAGTGTAGAAGTGGGAGGACATTATGATGGATTTTGTTATTAGTTTACTTCACACTATAAGACAACATGATGCCATAAGGGTGATTGTTGATCGACTTATGCATCATAATCAATCAGTCATTGAAAAGACTCATAGAGTTATATATTGGCGAGATAGTGAGATTGCATGGAGTACCAAAGTCTATTATTGCATATCAAGATGCGCATTTTACCTCTAAATTTTGGAGGCAATTGCAAAAGGCATTGGGTACCAAACTTAAACTGAACACAGCGTTCCACACCCAAACTGATGGGCAATCTAAGAGGACCATTTACATATAATAACAGTTATCACTCTAGTATTAGGATGACACATTTTGAGGCTTTGTATGGGAGGTCATGTAGATCACCAACTTGTTAGACCGAATTGGATGATGTCAATATCAAAAACTCTTTGGTATTGCAGCATTACACCGACCAATTACAGTTGATAAGGAAAAAGCTATTGATAGTTCAGTGTAGACAGAAGAGTTATGCCGACATTTGACACAAAAAGTTGGCTTTTGATGTTGGTGAACATGTGTTCTTGAAAAGTTTACCTACTAAAGGTGTTTTTTGATTCAGTATTAAAGGAAAGTTGATCACGAGTTCATTGGACCTTTTGAGATAGTAGGAAAGATTGGAGAAGTGGCATACAGATTGGCACTACCACTTAATTCGAGTTATTTTCATGACGTTTTCCATGCTTCAAAAGTATGTACCAGATTCTACACATGTGATTGACTTTCAAAGTATTCAGGTGCAAGATGATTTGATGACAGAAGAAAAGCCTATTAGAATTGTAGATCAAAGAGAGCAAGTACTTCACACTAAGAGAATCTCTTAGTGAAAGTGGAATGGCGATACCATAAGTTGAAGGAGAGTACATGGGAACTCGATGATGATATGTGAAAAAGTGTCCACACCTATTCTCACATTGAGGTATGATCTAAATTTTGATGATGAAACTTTATTTAAGGTGGGTATGGTGTAACATTTTTCATCTTAGCAGGTTGGGTTGGATCGGGTCCAGACCCAGACCCGAAGTCCATTGGGTGAAGAGGAGCCCAACGCCTGCTCTCCACCGTCGCTCTCTATTGCAGGTTTGTCTTTGTCGCTGGTTCATGCATGACGCAAAGAAGCAAGAGCAAAAGGAGTGGCAGCGGCAACACTCAAGTGAGCCCTCTCGATCTCTCCCTATCTCTTATATCTTCTCCTTCTTCCTCGCCCTCAACGTGTCTCTGTCCATCACCCTCTTGTCGTTCTTTGTTGTCTCCCTTTCTGTCTGAGTTCTCTCTGTTCAATCCCTCTCTCCCCCGCAATCTCTCAACCCTCGTTAGTTTCTCTCACATTTTCTCTTCTCGTTCCCTCTGCTGGTACTCTCCCTCTACTGCCAGCTCCTCTCACTCTCAATCATACTTGAAAGCGACGCTACTGCAGCAAACTGAAGGTAGTTACAATCTATTGATGATCCTAACGATCTTCACTTCTCACTCTCATTGTTTCTCTGCTCACATTCTATTCCATGCATGTGCCAAAATCAGCTGAAGCTCCCCACAATCGGATGCCCTCTTCTCATGGCAGACCTCTCTTTCGCTAATTCTTACTTTATTTTGTGTTGTTGGTTGGATTGAAGGTGAATTGTAAGCATTGAAGGTGACAACAACAAACAATCTTTGGCATTGGTGCTTAGTCGAGCAGTTGGTGTGGTTGCCGGGAGCACTATAGCAGTTAGGACTCTAAAAGTAGGGTGAGCGAGGCCCACTCGAGCCTAAATTGTCTAATGTTTTTTGTTGAAGCATGTATAATTATTATTTGAGCATGCTAGATTCAAGATTGGATGATTGGAATGCACGTTCGAAACCTTACTATTTTGGGGAAGGTCTAAGACTATTTTGGTGTGCCGATAATCTACGCATATGTTCACATACACAAAAAAATATTTGGTTTTTGGAGTGTTCCAGAAAAATGAGGTTTTGTTTTGAACATGAGAGAGAAAATGACTCATTCGACAGTACAAGGATCAACCGTTTTCAGCGCCTTTGCCGGGGATAATCAATCCAAGAGCTATGTTTATCCTTGATACATTTCATTTTTACTTAAACATCTTTTTTATTTTATATGTGGTGTTGTGTATAAGAAAATGTTGAAGATTTGATGTTTCAAACTTTTAAAAAAATTCTTGAAGAATCACTTGATAATGTAAAACATTTTGATTTGAGAAAAAACTTGAATTGAAAAATCATTACAAATATTGTTTGGAAACATTTGAAGATCATCTTTTGGAAATCACTTTGGCGTCCGCTTAACTTTAAGTAGGTTTGAGGATTTGCTCTAATACGGTTACTACCTAATTAGCACTCTATCTCATCTTGTTTAAGTTCATTTAGAGATGTGTTTGTCATCATTTGTGATGTTAAGTGACTGTGAATGCATGGATGCATTGATCATGCATAATTAAAATGAAATCATTCATTCCTACCATGATATTCATTTAAAAGCATTTCTACCACCACATACATCTAAGATTCCATTTTATAATTGTCATGAATATTTTTATGAAGAAAGAAAAGTTTTTTATAATGAAATGAGATTGTAGACTATCAAGCCTGAATCCAATATTGGGTCATTACTTGAGTTTTGGTCTTGGTGAAGTCGGTAAACAAAAAGAACTTTGAGAAAAAAATGTTCAAAAGAATGAAAAAGAGGAAACACTTGAATGTAAGAGGAATGTGAAGATAAAGAGAGAGAATGAGATTTTGAAAACCACAAAACAAAGGATTTAAAAGTAAGAAAGATGAGTATACATAATTTACTTACACACACATATATATATATATATATACGTATACGAAAGTTTGTGAAAAAGAAGTTTAAAACAAATAGAGAAAGAGAAGAAGATTTTAGAAGGAGAGAGAGAGAGAGAGGTTGTAAAGAGAAAAAGGAAAAGAGAAAATGGAACACACATACATGTATTCATTTATATATGTATGTGTATAAGGATTTGGAAAATAACATGTTAAATCATAAAGAGAGAAAAACAAAGAATTGTATTCATGTACACGTATACGTATATAACACGTCTATATGTATACGTCTTCATGAGAATAAAAATTAAGAAATAACTTGAAAACATTCGAGGCCGGAGAGGAACTTGGACTCATGCAAGAGCCTAAGCTAAGTCTTAAAAGCTGCATTAAAGAGAGTATTTGCTTTTGAAAATCTTTCGAAAAATATGATTAAAAATATTTGATGTGTGAACATAAAATCATATTTATCACAAGAAAATTTAGTTCTCCCATTGTTGAGTATGAAAGAAAATTAAACATTCATGAAATGAAAAGCAACGTAAGAAAACACTCATTGGGGTCCCTAATCAGGTGATTAAGAAATAAACTAAACGTGAGAATGACATGAAAATGCATACTAACATGTACGAATTTGTCAGGGGCTTTCCTGGATTGGACAAGTCTTATCCTCAAAAATCAATATAAAAACGAGAAAATCTCAAACCAAACACTCATTCTCACTGTGCAATTGCTCAAAGAAAAAGTAATCCATCATACATGAACATCATCTCAAGCATGAACAATCAATAAAGCATCATAGCAAGCATATTTTTGAAGAATAAATGAAGAAATGACATTTGTTTCACCTTGCTCATGCTTCCGGTGTACTCAAGACATAGCTCTCGATTCCGAATAGGAAATTATTTGAGGTTTCTTGCATAGCCATAGGAAAGTGGCAAGAATAAATGATAATAAAAATAGAAGATTACATTCCTTGAATATAGATGGGTCTCATCCTTTGAATGATCTTAGGATCATCTTGGATGAAGCTCCAATATGATGAAATGTTGCTCCAAGAGATCCCCTTGTGCTCTATTAGAGAGTTTGGGATTGGTGAAGATTGCTCCCAAAGTTGGAAAAGAAGAAAGAAATGGAAAGAGATAGCTAAGGAAAAATAAAAAATTACAAGTGAAGAAGTATGAGAGGTTCCGCTATGGTTGGCTCATGCTGAAGAGGGAAGATTGTAACGGTATTTATAGAGAGTTTTGAACCCAAAATTCAAATTTTGAATTTCAAAATTTAAATTTAAGAGGGAAGATTGTGGGGGTACTTGTAAAGAGTCTTGGAGCCAAAATTCAAAATTTGAAATTTAAAATTTGAAAATAAAAGGGTTGTTTAGTATAAAACTATTTTTAATTTAAAATGTGTATAAAAAATGCTTGTTATTACAAATGGGTAGGCCGTCTTCGTTTTCAGTGAATCTGGGTTTGTTTTAAATCCAGATTGGGTTCAATTGGTCGACACTTGCTATTTAGGCTCAAAAACGCATATTGGCACGAGAACGAAACATAAAACAAATGGAAGACCCGTGCACGCACACGCGGTGCTCATAAATTCAAATTTTGTTGTTTTGATTTCGGTTTTGAAATTTCAGTTTGGAATTCTCGATTTAGATCTAAACTTGGATTTTGAATCTAATTTAGATCTGATTGGATTTTGGATTTGAATCGCGTCTAAGGTTGGTTTTGAATTTAAATTTTGTGTTTGGGTTTGGACAACATTTAGAAATTCATTTTGGATCGAATAGTCACAAATTTGTTTTGAGTCTAAAATTTAAATCTAAATAATAAACAATAGTTTTTTTTGAAAAAATTGGGGTGATAACAGATGCCCCTCTTTATTACTAAGTCAGCACTAGCCGCGCTTATTGACAAAGATTAGCGCCCCGAATTTTGCAAACGAAACATTTTTGGATTAATGTTTCAAGTTTAACCCCTTACCTTAATGGGTTGTTGTAGCTTATGTTGCAGGCTTAACCCCTTACTTGCATGGGTTTGTCGAAGTTGAATTCAGGTTTAACCTCCATGAATGGGTTGCTTTGGCTTATATTGTAGGTTTAACCCCTTATCTGCGTGGGTTGCTTTGTCTTATATTGTAGGTTTAACCACTTATCTGCGTGGGTTGCTTTGGCTTGCATTATAAGTTTAACCCCTTACATGTGTAGGTTGTTTTCGCTTGCATTGTCGGTTTAACCTCTTGCCTGCGCGGGTTGCTCTTTTGTTCATAATTTCAGCTTTTATCCATTTCTTGAATGGGTTGCTCGATAACAAGTGACAATGCTATGAAATAACTCTCATCACATCGAATGCCTTTGTTGAAGTTGCGAATGAGACCCTATTGCTCCTTCATTGGTTGTGACAAGAAAATTTCCTATCACTTCGAGTGCCTTTTGGTGAAATTTTTGTTTTCACCAAAAGCGGGATTTTGAACTTGCTTAGTAAAATTCCTCAAACTAGCGCTTGGGTTGAGCTTCCTTTGAAAAAGCCATTGACTAAATGGTCAAGTTGTGCTTGCTCCATAAGATTCCCTTGTCTAGTCACATGGTTAGGCTAACTTTACAATGCTTTGAACCTAGTAATCGAATCGCACTTCATCAAATCTTTTAACTTAACAACTGAGTTGAATTGATTGGGGTATGACCATTTTCATGATGGACAATGATGATTGTCAAAGAACAATATGTGTTGCAAAAGCAATTTAGAAATGTCTCGAAATATTCATAACTAAAAAAATGCCCCAGTACTAGCAATTGTCATGAGTGGTAATGGTTAGGATCTTATTCAAAACAGAATGCTCGAATGTACTGGGTAGAAGATGGAAGGTTTACACCTGGATTGAAACAAAAATAATAGAAAATGTCCCAATAAAAAGAAGGTGTAGACAAAATTATATAGAGGAAATTGATATATTTTTCTTTAATAGGAAAATGAGGGTGCAAGGTAGTAATATATATATGAGCTTTGATATAAAAGAATTTATGTTTTGTCTTTAATGAGAATAAATTGAGACAAAGCTTGTAGGAAAGAAATTTGTTATAAAAATATAATCGGTAGATGGTGATTTTTATTGCGAAATATCAAGTTGATCGTATAGAAAAACATAGAGTTTTAGTTTGTTTTCAAATGATTAAATCTTAAGCAGAGTATAAGCATATGAGGTTTGATTCATGAAGATATAGACTTAATAGGAGTGAATGAATAAGTCAAAATGAAATGTTTGACGATTGAAAATAGAATATATCGGATCAAAGCAAAGATTGGTAATCAACCTAGAATAAATGATGACCCAAATAATCATGAAAGTAATAAAATAGGGAGAAAGATATACTATGGGTGTTAAGGCAAGAACAAATTATGCATGACCCGAGTCAAGCAAAGTTGCTAATTGACGCAATGGATGGATATCATGTTCAAGAATATGAGGTTAGACAAATGAATAAATGAGGGATTGACAATGTGTGATAAAATGTAGATTTTGAAAAAAAAAAGACTTGCCAGATGAGAGAATTTGAAAAATCAATGTTACTTAGGTAGTAGAATTAAAACATGATTTATATGATGTGGTCATGTTGAAAAATATATAGAGATGACCGAAGAAGACATTGATTTAAATGAGAAAGATGGAGTGTAAAATTATTAAATTGATTAAAGATTGTATGGAAGACACATATGCAATCATCATACAATGATAAACATTCAGCATTTTTGAATGTCACCTTTACTATGCATATATTTGGAAAATGAGCAGGACCGTTATTGAGTTTGGTTTGATCAATTATGATTATTCCATATAAGATATGTCAATATACCTTAGTCAAGAGGCTTAGCACGAGCATAAAATCCTCTGTTAGGCAACTAGGGTTAAGGTTTACCCACTTCTTCATAGACACTTGTCGATATAGCACAAATTACTACTCATGGTACTAACGAGGGGGCTTTCCCGCCCAAGGTGTGGTCTAGGTGTAAGGCTTAGTCTTGTGCTACCGCCTAAGACGAAGTCCGACAACATGATGACAGAGACAAATAGGCATTGTAAGTTTTTGAAATATGAACAAGCATGCAAAATCGGTGGTCTCTAATGCAATGTTCCCTAAAATGAAGATTAAAATATGTAGAAGAGAAAATATTGTTTTCAATCAAGTCTTAAATTGAGGAGGGTTATATTTGATCTTAGATCTAGGTGAACATGATTGATCCTTCTCAATTAGTCTTATATGCAAAAGAGCAAACATAATCATCAATCAATGTAATGAAATGCCGATGGGGTCAAGACCAAATAAAGGAGCATGCCAATAAATAAGATGTCCAAATTTGTAGAAATACATCAATGATAATCATAGCGAAACGATGACAGGTACCATCACGGTTGCCATCTGTTCACATCCCCAAAAATTTATTTAGTTTTTGGAGTGCTCTAGAAAAATGAGGTTTTATTTTGAAAATGAGAGAGAAAGTGACTCGTCCGTCAATACGATGATTAGAAGTGGGCATCGAGTTGGGCTGGCCCGATAAAACCGGGTCGGAAACGGCCCGACGGGCCGGCCCCGATATTTGAAACCCGGGCCGACCCGGTTATAATAAAATAATATTTTATAAATTATAAAATAAATTTTTTAAATATAAAATATATTTGTAAGTAATAAATATATATTATTAAAATAAAAAAATTAAAATATATATATATATTTTTTTAATCCTTAACGAGCCGGGCCTAGGCTGACCCGGGCCTGCCCATCGGGCCCGGGATAGGTTTTTCCTATCCCGAGCCCCAGTTGGACCAAGTCCCGTGCCCCCGCCGGTGGCCCGGCCCAGGGCTCAGCGCTAACGATGTTCAACCATTCACAGTGCCTTTACCAGAAATAATCAATCCATTGGCTATGTTTATCATTGATGCATTTCATTTTTGCTTAAATATCTTTTTCATTTTAAATGTGGTGTTGTGTTTAAGAAAATGTTGAAGAGTTGATGTTTCAAACTTTTAAAAAGTTCTTGAAGAATCACTTGATAATGTAAAACATTTTGATTTGAGGAAAACTTGAATTGAGAAATCATTACAAAAATTGTTTGAAAACATTTGAAGTTCATCTTTTGGAAATCACTTTTGTGTTCCCTTAAGACTTTAAGTAGATTTGAGGTTTTACTCTAATTCGGTTACTACCTAATTAGTGTTCTATCTCATCTTGTTTAAGTTCATTTAGAGATGCGCTTGTGATCATTTGTGAGATGTTAAGTAAATGTAAATGTATGAATGTGTTGATCCTACATGATTAAAATGAAATAATTAATTCCTACCATGATATTCATATAAAAGTATTTCTACCACCACATACATTTAAGATTCTCATTTATAATTGTCATGAATATTTTTATGAAGAAAGAATTTTTTTTTAAAATGGAATGAGAGTGTAGACCATCAAACATGAATCCAATATTGGGTCATTACTTAAGTTTTGGTCTTGGTGAAGTCAATAAAACAAAAAAGAACTTTGAGAAAAAAATGTTCAAAAGAATGAAAAAGAGGAAAGACTTGAATATGAGAGGAATATGGAGATAAAAAGAGAGAAGAAGATTTTGAAAGCCACAAAACAAAAGATTTAAAAGAGAGAAAATGCGTATACATAAACATACTTACATACACATA
This sequence comes from Nymphaea thermarum, assembly GCA_011799765.1. Taxonomy (NCBI): domain Eukaryota; kingdom Viridiplantae; phylum Streptophyta; class Magnoliopsida; order Nymphaeales; family Nymphaeaceae; genus Nymphaea; species Nymphaea thermarum. The sequence continues at coordinate 151,217 of JAANDH010000562.1, forward strand.
TGGACGTATATGAAAGTTTGTGAAAAAGAAGTTTAAATCAAATAGAGAAAGAGAAGAAGATTTTAAAAGGAGAGAGAGAGAGATTGTAAAGAGAAAAAAGAAAAGAGAAAATGGAACACACATACATGTACTCATTTATATATGTATGTGTATAAGAATTTAGAAAATAACATATTAAATCATAAAAGAGAAAAACAAAGAAATGTATTCATGTACATGTATACGTATATAACAGATCTATATGTATATGTCTTCATGAGAATGAAAATCAAGAAATAACTTGAAAACATCCGACTTCGATTTTTTTATGTAGGCCGGAGAGGAGCTTGGACTCATGCAAGAACCTAAGCTAAGTCTTCAAAGCCGAATTAAAAAGGGTATTTGCTTTTGAAAATCTTTTGAAAAATATGATTCCAAATATTTGATGTGTGAACATAAAATCATGTTTATCACAAGAAAATTTAGTTCTCCCACCGTTGAATATGAAAGAAAATCAAACATTCATGAAATGAAAAACAACGTAAGAAAAAACTCATTGGGGTCCCTAATCGGGTGATTAAAAAATTAACTAAACGTGAGAATGACATGAAAATGCATATTAACATATACAAATTCATGAGGGGCTTTCTCGGGTTGGACTAGTCTCAACCTCAAAAATCAATATAAAAATGAGAAAATCCAAAACCAAACACTCGTTCTCACCGTGCATTTGCTCTTTAATTAAAGGAAAAGTAATTCATCATACATGGACATCATCACAAGCATAAACAATAATAAAGCATCATAACAAGCATATTTTTTAGGAATAAATAAAGAAATGGCATTTGTTTCACCTTACTCATGCTTCCCATGCACTCAGACATAGCTCTCAATTTTGGATAGAAAATCATTTGAGCTTTCTTACATGGCCATGGGGAGGTGACAAGAGAAAATAAGAATAAAAATGGAGGATTACATACCTCGAATATATATGAGTCTCCTCCTTTGAATAATCTTAGGATCATCTCGGATAAAGCTCCAAGATGATGAAAATGTTCCTTCAAGAGATCCCCTTGTGCTGTTTTGGAGAGTTTGGGCTTGGTGAAGATTGCTCCCAAGGTTGGAAAAGAAGAAAAAAAAAAGAAAAGAGATAGCTAAGGGAAAAATAAAAAATTTCAAGTGAGGAATCATGAGAGGTTCCTCTATGGTTGGCTCATAACCAAGTGAAAAGATTGTGAGGGTATTTATAGAGAGTTTAGAATCAAAATTCAAAATTTGAATTCAAAAGGGAAGATTGTGGGGGTATTTATGGAGAGTTTAGAGTAAAAATTCAAAATTTAAAATTCAAAATTTAAATTCAAGAGGGAAGATTGTGGGGTAATTTATAGAGAGTTTTGGAGTCAAAATTCAAAATTTGAAAATAAAGGGGTTGTTTAGTATGAAACTATTTTTTATTTAAAATATGTTTAAAAAATGCTTGTTGTTACACATGGGTGGGCTGACTTCGTTTTGAATGACTCTGGGTTTCTTTTAAATCCAGATTGGGGTTTAATTGGTTCTCAACGCGTTCTAGTGAGCGATTTAGACTCAAAAACACATCTTGGTGCGAGAATGAAACATAAAACAAATGGAAGACCCGTGCACACGCATGCGGTGCTTATAAATTCAAATTTTGTTGCATTGATTTTGACTTTGGGGTTTGAGTTTGGATTTTCTCGATTTGGATATAAACTTGGATTTTGGATTTGAATTTTGCATCTAAGGTTTGGTTTTGAATTTGAATTTTGTGTTTGGGTTTGGACAACGGTTTAGAAATTCATTTTTGATCGAATATTTACAAATTTGTTTTGGGTCTAAAATTTAAATTCAAATAATAAAATAATAGTCTTTTTTTTTAAATTTGGGGTGATAACAACATATAATTATATTTTTAGTGTGGTGAGGCTAACAATTAAAGTAGTCAAAGAACATTATAGAGATTTTGATGATGTTGAGAAGGTTTAAAACTATTTTAGCAAACTCGTGACATATGTTATTGTTGGTGTACATGCTATGTCGCTCGTTGGAAAAGAAAGCTATTGGATTGCTTTGTGGGCCGATGCTACCTGTCGGTGCTCTCGTGGGGCGGTGACCGATGCCTCAATGATTCTATTTCTCATTGGTATAGATTGTGAAATGAAATGAGTAAAAAACTTATCACATGACTATGTTTGCAGGTACACCCGACATGTCAAGTAGACCTTAAGCGACAAGATTTAAAGCTTGATGCAATTTCGGATATTTTTGGTCACACATAACAGGTATGGCAGCATTTTAGGCAAATCCTTGCCTGGGGCCAAAGTTAGAATGTTTGCTTTTTCAGGATCGTTGGATCCTATGAGTGTGTTATGTTGACTGAATGTATGCACGTGATTGAATGATAATGAGAATGGTTTTGTTTTTAAAATTACTATGCAATTGCATGTGCATTCTACCAATTATAACTGCTTAGGACAAATTAGGCGGGGTATTGAGTCGAGTATCTTTTTGACCTCGATTGTGCATTAAAAAGCATACTAAAATGATGATTGCATATGATCGCTACGAGCCAATCACAGATTGAGACTACTTTGAGTGGTTTGACTAAGTTTTGTATAATGTAATTGATATGTTTGATTGATGTGAATGTTGCAATATTTTTTGTGTACACTGCTGTGAGCATGATGCAATTGAATGAATTTGAAAGGTAAATGTGCCCTAAAGTTATGACGACTAGCTAAAAGTATTAACTGTCTGTGTAGCCCTCGTAAGGAGGTGTCTTAAGGTATGGGTGCACTTGTGAAGTGAACCAACCTCGTACGCTAACCAGTCATTTTGTGAATGTGTTTTTCTAATGATAAGTTAGTAAAAAATAATAGATGGGAGACCAGTGGGTTATGACAATGTGTTTGGGATAAGTCCCGCCCTCACCACTAAACTCACCTGCTCAGAGCACCAGCAGTGTAAGGCCCCAATATATCGTTGTGTGATATGCTTGGAGCATTGGGCTCTCGCCTTCCCGACCTAGGAGTCCTGGGGAATGCTGAATAACTTTTCTTGGAATTCACACATTTATGGATAATTGTTTTACCGCTATAGCATGAATGGATCCATATCGTTTTGGGCCACTACAGGGGTTGTCTCCCAACTGTAGGTCACCCGTGGTGTGGACGTACATGTATTTGTACCGATAGGAGTTGCCAATTCACTAAAACAAATGTAAATAAAATGATTATAAATGAAACAAATGTGAATAGAGTGAATGTGAATGAAGGGAATATGCATGAAGTGAATGTGACAATCAAGTGTGTCAATTATGGTCATTAAGTGGTTCCCACATGTTGTGGAATGTGTGAGAGGTTGTCATGATAAGTTATGTGACTTCACGCTACTATCATGGTGTGATAGTGTTTACATTTTTTTTTGTGTGTTACATATCAAATTTGAGCTCTTACTTTAAATTGTTAGAGATTTATCTAGTTTGTTGCCATACTGCGAAGGCTAAGCCTTTTGTTGTTCACTTTTTCAAGTTTTAGTAGACCAGAGATAACAAGTTGATTAGATGGCTCAACTCACATCATATTGGGAAAATTTTGGATCTATTGCAGTGCCGACACGTCATGTTTAGTCTCATTCATGTCTTGTTTTTGTTAGACATCAATGTTGATGTTTTAGAACATTTTTTTCATGTGTTTGAGAAATATAAAGTGATTTTGTATAAACTGAATTTACTATATAATGAAATATTTGCCTCATTGTCTTTTGATGTGCATAGCTCATTTCGAATCGTTGTGCCGTCACACCTTGATGCTTTAGGTTTTAACAAAAAAAAAAGTTATTTAGAGATCAAAGTGTTGGGGTGTGACAATATTCATTTGTGCATAAACGCTATAACTAAATAGCCTATGTTGCAGAACTAGCCTATGATGAGTTTGTTAATTAGATCCAAATTGGGTCTCTCGAATATTATAGGAATAATTAAGGCCGGTTATCAAGAGATTCTCTTCCTACCTGGAAAGATTTCGTAGTCGTGTTGTTTATCAAGAAAAAAAAAAAGCAAGAGAAAATGTTTAAGAAGAATAGCAATAAGAAAATGGAGGTGAACTCATGTAAGGGCGAGGGGCATAGGTATCAGTAACTGTGAATGCACCTGTCTGGACCATCAATCGATCGATTGTCAACAGAAGTGCTCAATAATTATATTTGAATTCGTAAGTATATTGGCTAGTTAGGTCAAGATAGACTCTGTTTTGTATAGAATGTCTCTTTCAGAAGTTCCCCAATTGTGGGCCATCTATTATTATCGTTGAGGCCTAACGAAGAAAGAGGGTTCTCCATTTTGACTCTTTATATATATATATATATATATATATATATATATATATATATATATATATATATATATATATATATATATATATATATATATATATATATATATATATATTACACCCAAATGAAACTGTTGCTTCCTATAATTTAATTGATCAGTCCACTGTGTGTCTGCGCGTTGTATATATATATATATATATATATATATATAGACACACACGGTGGACTGATCAACTATGTCAGACTGTTCTTCAATTTGACGTAAGCGTTCTGTATCAATGGTTGGGGAACAAGGTGAGCACATACCAAATGTTAATTCTGACGCAAGTCTCTTTAATATCGTTGTCTTCGGCTAAACGAACGGCTAGGCTATAAATAACCAAGTACATTGTTAAAGTGAAGAAGAGATCTGAATATGCGACAATTCTCCTTTCCGGAAGTCCACCTTTATTCGAATCTGCCTCCCCCAATCTTGCCTGTGTTTTTCTTTCCACTAGTTATGTACATGAGAGCCGTTGTCAAACTCTGAAATTAAGTGGATTCAGCCAGGGTGTTCTTTTATTGAATCAAGGGAATTCAGTGATTCATGAATTGAATTACTTGTGAATCCACTACGACAGCTATCGTATACAGAAACCCATAAAACATGTGTCAGAGTTAGCATGATTATAAAGCGTTAGTGTTTAGTGTTTCTCCAACCCATTGTTCTACTGCGTTAAAAAACCTATATTACCGTTATTACGTCTCCGTTTACCATCTAACATACGCTTTGCGTTAGTGTATATCAACTTAACAGGTTCACTTTCCCTTGTATTAGGAACCGTTCGCATTTCCTATCTGCATTAGGAACCCTAAAGCCCTTCTCCCGCGAAAGCCAAAAACTCGCTCTCTCGCGAAGCTTCCCTCGCCGTTGACATTTTTTATTTGTCGCCGGCGTTTCACTCTCGTGAAGCTCCCCCCTCGCCCTCAGCCTTTTTGGATTTGCTGTTGCCGGCGTTTCACTTCCACAAGCTCCCTTCACCATCGCCCTCGACATTCGTTTCCTTCAACCAATTTTTTTTCTATTCACCTTCACATTCTTCTGGCTGTCGTGAAATGGAGCGGAGGAATTCTCAAACGATGTTTAAAATCATTTCGCAGTGAAGCTGTCGTGCTCCTCTGTACCGGACAAGCCTTTCGGCGTCTGCTTTGTGATCGACTACTGATTGTGGTATGTGAACGCTGAAACGTCTCTTTCTCACATAACGTCTACATTTGGGCCTGATGGATGCTTTCATCTAGGGCACCACTATTATCTCGAGCCATGGTGGCGACGTTCTGATAAGAGGAGACAACCATTACGGAGAACTTTTGGTTTGTCCCCACAGCGTTCCGAGTGTCCCTCTTTAGTCGTCTTCCACTCCAGCTCCTTCTTTGCATCTGCGTTCACTTCCCTCAGTGAGCCGATGCTTTCTTCTCCTTCGTCCTGCTTATGTATTTCATTTGTTCTCTTCTTAGACTTGCTAAGAGTTGATCGCTTTCATGTGCTGTGTTTTCTTGCTAGTTTGTGGCTTGTTTAATAATTTGTCTCCTCAGTTCATTTTTATGATTATCATCATCATTATTTTCCTTTGATCTTTTATGCAGGGCGTTCTCTGAATATGTGTTTTTGTTTCGGCATCATCATTATTTGGATTCTTCCTTTACATTACTTGTTATTTTAATTGTTGTTATACTTGATTCTAGTTAGAGATACTGTTTCGATCGTCAACCTCTCTTAGATTTAGACGTTAGAATAAACTTGTCCAATTAAAAGCAGAGCAGTTTTCTGTTTTAATTTACCAGTTATTGAACAGTGAATTGGCCTCTTCAAGGGAATGTCTCCACATCCCGTTGTTGCATTGAATCATTATACCTCCTTCTGTCTCTGAACTTGTTGTAAGCACTTCCCTCATGCAAGGAAAGAGGGCCCAGTCAAGGATAGCTTCTGTCTTACAGTCTGCCGCCGAGCTATGCCATACAACAGTTTACCATCTCTCTTCTTTACCAAGCCACACCCACCAACCTTTGTAGGCTAGTTGATGCAAGGTGAATGCTAAACTGATGTTGTTCTGCCAATACCAAATTCCAGGAACAATGCCATACTGAAGCCAGTCAAAAATAGATAATCCGTCCCTGCTCTGCCATACCCATGAGCGAAATGTTCCTGACATGTTCTCCAAGTAGCATGTTTTACATCTGGCTGAATCGTTCTGCCTTCATGTTTGGCACTGTTGCGAAGTTTCCAAACGAACCAAACGAGGAGATGGTAACAATCTTTCCAGCATTTTGAGAGCCATTTAACTTTCAATCTTCGCTGGCTTGACCAGGCGACGGGCCTCTTTTAAAGCCAGTTTCTTTTTCTTACAATAGCTATCTATCAATGTATTGTAAGTGACCACAACCCTACCAAACTGAACATAAACCTTCATTAGCATATCAAAAACAACAGGGTTCCAATTGCAACCTTCTGCCGCCTTGAATCAAATCAACAAACAGTTGGCGGTCGGTCCCAACTACTTCACCTAGAAGTCTCATCCTTTGGCTGAAGAGTCTTGACCATGCAAGAATATGAACAATGGTACAATAATTACGAGTACTGGGTTTAATCCCCACTTCATTCCTCACCCAATTGAAAAACCCAAGAGCGATAACTGGATCAGATTGGCACCTCAACAAGAAAGCATCTATTTCAGCATGACCCAGTTGGTGAACAAGCTCTTCCTTCCTGAGGTGCTTCAGGCCACGGGAGTCCCCCTCAGAATTGAGCAAATTGTGGAGACCAAATTGGATTTGTGCGTCTTCGAGAAGAAATTTGCTGAGATTACCAAGTTTGATTTTGTGGATGGCCTTATCTCAGCGAAGGGCAGGAAATAAACTATGGATCTGATTGAGATGGGAGGGAACAAAAATAGGAGACGTTGATTCATCTGACCGTTAACGAAATCGATCTGATTGAGATTACTCATTAAGGTAGTGTTTGAGAAGGAGAGACCGTTGATAACTCAGGCGCTGGATTTCGTCTACATGCAGACACTTCAAAGAGGGCTCACCTTTTTAAGGAGCTTCGAGGGAATCCTTCGAGTGGGGTCGCGGCAGCAGGAAGAAGGCTATAGCCGATCGCTTGAGGCAGCAGTACCTGTGGCTGCGTGAGGATGAAGATGGCTGCCGCTGCGAGAGGCGAGTGGCGTGAGGAGCTGCGGCTGCGTGAGGGAAGAGGCAGGAATACTCCACCGTGCCAACGGTCTTAAAAAAAATTCCGGAAATATATTTCCACCCCTCCAGGTGGAAATATGTTTCTGGAATAATGTTTTCGGAATCGACATGAACGGTAAAAAAAAAAACTGCGTTTGATACGCAGGAATTCTTTTTAAAATTTGAATAATGTTTCTTGATCTACAGTGGAATTCCCATATATCAAACACTACCTAAAGGAGTAAAACTCATTGGGTGTAAATGAGTCTATAAGACCAAGAGGGACTCTAAAGGCAACATAGTAAGATACAAGGCAAGATTGATTGCTAAAGGATTCACACAAATGGAGGGCATTGACTATAATGAAATATATTCACATGTCTCTGCTAAAGAGTCAATGAGGATTGTCCTTGCACTTGTAGCTCATTTTGACTTAGCTACATCAGATGGATGTGAAAACAGCTTTCTTGAATAGTGATTTGGATGAAGAAGTATATATGGATCAACATCAAGGGTTTTTCTAAGAGTGGTAAAGATCATTTGGTTTGCAAGCTTAATAAAGCGATTTATGAACTTAAACAAGCCTCACGTCAATGGTACATTAAGTTTTCCGAAGTCATTACGACTTTTGTGTTTACAAAAAATATCATTGATCGATGTGTGTATCTTAAGATATGTGGGAGTAAGTTCATAATTTTGACTTTATATGTGGATGACATTTTACTTGCTTCAAGTGATCTTCAATTGCTAATAGAAACCAAACATTTTCTCGCATCTCATTTTGAGATGAAGGACATGGGTGAGGCTTCATATGTTCTCGGCATTGAGATTCGTCGAGACAGATCTAAATGTGTTTTAAGTCTCTCCCAATCAGCATACATCAATAAAGTTCTTAATGTTGGAGCTTTGCGATGAATAAAGATAGCGCACAAACAAAAATGCAGAAATCGAACAAACATTCATAGATTTGTGTGTTTCATAAGGTCTGAAGTGGAACCTGTAGAGGCGACCGCTGACTGAATGTCGGCGGCTGTTGGTAGAACGGCTACAGTCCCCATAGAGTCGTTCCCCAGCGGAGGTAGCAGCGGCGGCGGTGGCAGTGGGTTTCTCTCCTCAGCCATAGCAGCCCAGTGATGGGGACAGACAATTCACGTATGGCTAAGGGGACCGATTACCCAGACGGTAAAAACTGAATGTGTCTCACACCATCACAAGACACGAGTCTTGTATTTATACTTAAGGGTCCAAAACGGATATGGACCTGTATCGACGTAGGACTATCCAGATGGGTAAATCCCAACAATCTCCCACTTCTCCCACTAGTCCAAGTCGATATCGAGGGTAAACAAAATGAATGGATTTGCCTTAAAATCCATTCCAAGGTCCCACCTTTATTGTCTTACAAAACTTCTCAACAAACAAATGAGAATACAAAACAAATAGACAACAAACTTAATGAGAATCAACAAACTGTATGTGATCACATTCATAAATGTTTGCATAATAGTGTGTTTACATTGAACTACACAAACTCATCCTCTTAACATGTTCAAAAAATATACCAGATGCTAGCGCTTTAGTAAGAGGATCTGCAACCATATCTATAGTTCCAATGTATTGAATACACACTAATTGATTCTCTGTCCTTTCCTTAACAACAAAATACTTAAGTTCCATATGCTTACAAGAAGTAGTACTTTTGTTGTTGTTGGAAAAAGACACTGCAGCTTCATTATCACAGTGAACCTTAAGTGGTCTGTCAATAGATTCCACTATCTTGAGCTGTGAAATGAAATTCTTTATCCAAATTGCCTGTGATGTAGTCTCGTATAATACAATGAATTCTGCTTCCATGGTGTGAGCAGCAGTCACAGTCTGCTTTTTGCTCCCCCATGAGATGGCACCTCCTGATAGAAGGAAAACAAAACCAGTAGTAGACTTTCTACTATCGGTACATCCTCCAAGATCAGCATCAGAATAGCCAATCACTTCTAAATGGTTCACCTTGCGATATGTCAACATGTAATCTTTTGTCCCTTGCAAGTATCGCATGACTCTCTTTACGGTCTTCCAATGTGCCATGCTTGGATTAGACTGAAATCTACCAAGCATGCCAACAGCAAAGGAAATGTCAGACCTAGTGCAAATATGCGCATACTGCAAGCTGTCAACCGCTGATGCATATGAAATGTTGATCATTTGTGCCTTTTCAAATTTGTCCTTTGGACAATCATTTAGGCTCAATTTATCACATTTAGCTATGGGTGCTGGAAATAGGAGAACAATTCTCCATCCTATATCTTTTAAGTGTTGGAATTTACCCATCTGGATAGTCCTACGTCGATACGGGTCCATATCCGTTTCGGACCCTTAAGTATAAATACAAGGCTCTTGTCTTGTGATGGTGTGAGACACATTCAGTTTTTACCGTTTGGGTAATCGGTTCCCTTAGCCATACGTGAATTGCCTGTCCCCATCACTGGGCTGCTATGGCTGAAGAGAGAAACCCACTGCCGCCGCCGCCGCTACCTCTGCTGGGGAACGACTCTATGGGGATTGTAGCCGTTCTACCAACAGCCGCCGACATTCAGTCGACGGTCGCCTCTACAGGTTCTACTTCCACCCTTATGAAACACACGGATCTATAAATGTTTGTTTGATTTCTGCATTTTTGTTTGTGCGCTATCTTGATTCATCGCAAAGCTCCAACAATGGGTTATTTTATTAATTTTCCTATCACATTTTCCTAAATATCTTTCATTTATATAAAGAACAAGCATAAGCTTGGAGGAAAAATTATTACCAAATTCTGCAAATATGTCTGTGAAATTATCTCCTTGCTGTAGATATCCAGGCATTTCATGAATTCTTGATATTGTCTGGGCTTGAGTGTCTCCTTAACTTTGAGACAAAATTTAATTAAGGTTACTTATGTTCCCTTATGTATATTTGTCAGTATAATTTGAAGAAAACACACTGCACGTCATGTCCATAATAAAGATCATTTTTTAACTTTTAATGCTGTTGAATACACTACTAACATTCTTGAAAATAAGTTTTTAGGTTATAACGGTACCTAATAATATTAATGCATACTTCTTATTTTATTGTGTCTAAAGTCTTGGGTCTTTCGAACTATATGTACACTGACTAGAATGCACTTTTTATAATGTTAGTAAAGTTAGATGTTGTGTTCAATTGTTGCCAACATTTTAGACAGGATGCTGATTATTGAAAAGTTCTGACTCTATTCGGAGTTTTTCATGTTCTTTGGGATTTCTAGCCGATGGTTCCTGTTGAATTCTAATGCAATTCAAGTGGTTAAGGAGTTATCAATTACTCCTATTGAGGTGACCCTTTGGTTATGGTTGGGCAGGGCTCGTGTCTGGTTGTTGAAGCCTATATTTGGTAGTTAAGTAGTGAAGTTTAATTTCTGTTTGCAGCCTCCATCAATGCACTTCACTCCAAGTTTTGATCAGCAGAAAAGTCAGTAACATGATCAGCCCAAAAGGAATATTTTGATTCCTCTATATGCACATCAAAACCCTTTGTGATAGGAGTTCCACCAGAAAAAAGGAAATGGTGTGCCTACTCTATAGTTGCTCTTGCCAATGGATGCTCGCTACTTGCCTAAACACTTGTTACTACTTCATTGCTAATATATATATATATATATATATATATATATATATGACATCTTATTGGTGGATTCCAGTTATCGGTGAGGTTACCTATTATGTTGTCAATTCTTTGAGGTTGAATATCATGGAGATATAAAATTTGTTTTATTTAAGTATACATGGTTTGATGTTTTGAGTTTACATACGAAAGAGAAGAGACATGAGTTCGGTTTTGTGCTAGTGAATTCAAAGTACACATGCATGGAAAATGAACCATTTGTCCTCCCAACTCAAGTGGAACAGATTTTCTACGTTGAAGATCTTGTTGATACAGATTGACAGGTGGTTGTTTAAGTGGGATCTCGAGACTTATTTGATATGCAAAGGCAAGGTACAATATCATATGAGATGATTGATGACAAATAATAATTTCAAAACAAAACTTACCGCATAAGCATTCAGTTTCCATGTATATACATTTTCATTCCAATACATCACAAACATTCAATCATATTACAACCATTCAATCACATCACAAACACAAGATCCAACTATCCTGAACACACATCCAAAAGTTGGCCCCAGGCAGGGAATTGCCTGGAATGGTGTCATGCCTGTCGCGCGTCCACCAAAACATTTCAAAACTACAACCCGCGTTGCTCAAGGTCTACTTGACGTGCCCGGTGTACCTGCAAAGACAGTCAAACGATAAGTTCTCTATTTGGATCGCTTTCCCTTAATACAAATCCGACAATACAATCATTGAGGCATGTCATTGCCTCCAGAGAGTGTCAACCCACAAAGCCCTCCAAAAGGTCTCTTCCCAACCCTAGAGGTTGTCACCAAATGATCTATGTCCTGAGCTTTCGATTCAACCAATCACTAGTACACTTTTCATTTGCTTTCATAGTTGAGGCGACTTCCCAATAGTTACACCCAACTCATGTACTCTTTCCCAACAAATGCCACAATTCTCATATTCACAATAGTATGCACCACATGATCCCAAAAATGGTTTTAAATCTTCTCAACCACATCAAATCTCTACAATGTTTCCAAATCGCTTAAAAAATCAACACCTTAAGCTTAAAAGATCATTATAGACATGAATCAATGCTTCTCCAACATAATCCTAAACTTTTTTCCAAATAGTAACATCGCTAGCATGCATTCTAATTCATCAAATCACAAGTCTAGCATGCTCAATTAATAATTATACATGCTCCAACAATAATTATTCGACAATTTAAGCTCGATTAGGTCTCGCTCACCCCAATCTTAGAGTTCAAATTGTCGTAGTGTTCCCGACAGCCACCTCAAGTGTTTGATTGAGCGTCAACGCCAACGATTGATTGCTGCCTCCACCACCAACACCTTCACTTCACTGGTATGAGGGGAAAACGGACTTCCCTAGCTGAAATCCAATCAAACGGCAATAAGTATGATGAGAATCAACGAAAGGGAGATGAAAAGAGAGGTCTGTCGTGAGAAGGAGGCAGTCGGCAAAGGCAAAACAAAAGAGGTTCGGTTGAGAGGGAGGGTTCGGTTGAGGGAGACTCGCATGGTTAGAGAGAGGAAGCAGACATAGAGATGGGAGGAGGTTGCGCAAGAAGGAGAACGTGCGGGAGAGGAGGAGATGACTTTGGTCAAAGGGGAAAAGAACAGGAAATGGGGAGAGGGAGTGAGGAGCGTAGACAGAGAGGAAGGTCGAGCGAAGAGAAAGAGGGAGCATGGGCAGAGAGAGATGCGAGAGAGTGCAGACAGAAGGGGGAAAAGAGGAGGCGGACAGAGGGAGAGGCGGCATAAACAACGAGAGAGGGAGGAGGAGAAAAAGGAAGGAGAAAGAAGAGGGAAGAGGCAGGGGAACGACAGGCTTACCTCATGTGCCGCCGCCGTCGCCCTACACCTTCGTCGCCACTGTCCTCCTTCCACTGCCTACTTCTTTGTGTCGCCAGACCCAACGAGGAACGAGGGAACGAAGAAGGGAGAGGCGCTGAGGAAGGCGAGGGAGAAGAGATGGAGAGGAAGAGAGAGCCAGGGTCGGCTCCTCTTCACGCCTGGACTTCGGGTCCGGGTTTGGACCCGCTCCAATCCAACCCAGCATTAAAAGAACGAGTGTTACAGTTATTGACTCATTTATTCTTAATATTAAATATCTTATACGTTGTGCAGGTTAGACCTTAGAGAGGGTGAACCAGAGCCTTTTCGTGCCAAAGTCTTCATTATAATGCAAACTACTAGAAAAAAAGACTATAACAACCAAGCAACATATGAAGTAATTGTAAGTCATAATATCTAATTGTTATTAACAATGTTTGTAATTGAAAAATACTGACTACATTCTACTTGAAGGAGTTATTGATGGCCTATCTCCAACTGATATTTTGTTGTGTGTGATGGGGCCAGACAAGTTTTGACGAGTGTGTACTTATGGAATGGGGTTTAAAACCATAACAGTTTTTTGATGCAGCTCTAAGTAGAAGTGAACTAAGGACAGAAAATGTGATATTGCGTGGAGAATTGAAATATTTACGCAATAAGTTGAATAAAGTATAAACCAACCACACTAACCAAATGCACAAATTGTAAACTAGGCAAGCTGAAAAAAATACATGAGTTAGAAGGTAGACATGCAGAACAAATACATGAGTTGCAAGCCCAAGTCAAAATCTTGATGACAATGTTGAAAAAGGAAAACTAATTGGCACATATTAGATGAAATATGATAATTTTTTAATTTCTTTGATTTGTTAGGGCTAACACAACTTTTCTCTTGTTCTTTTTATAGGTTTGAAGATGGCTTTAAACATCACGTGCACCTCAGCAAGGGGATTTTTTTGTGGAAAACAATGTTTGGTGTTACTTATTTGAACTTTTCATGTTAATTGTAGTTTGTAAATATGATTGTTTTTGACACATAAAAGCCAACCGTCAGCCCAGCCTCTTCCCCCCTCTCTATTATTTGTGATCTGTAACTGTTCTTTATGAGCTTCTCTTACCTTCCTAGTGTCCAAGTGAGTCCCTTTTGTGATGTTTAATTAATAAGTCTTTCTCCATTTCTTTTCAGCTGGATAACAAAAAAATTAGAGCCATTGTGCAAAGGCATTTTTCATGAACCAATAGTGCAGGTAAATGTAATCGGTACAATCTTTTTTTTTTTTTCCCTCGGTTGAAACTTGGAATCAACATGGTGCTGAGTTCATGTCTCATATGCTTTATTGGTATGGAGTCTATGTTTGGTATGGAGTCTAGAAGAAATTAATGGTATGGAGGAGGAACCTGTACCTATGGAGGATTCTTTGATGGTGAATTGTCATAAAGATATACGTTGTCCAGTTCTGAAACTTCTTTGGAAATTTTCTTTTTAATAATTATATTTAGATGTATTCATTTGCTATTCTCTTTGGTGGTCTGAGTAGACCACTGTACAGGCTGCTTGGATCTGTTTTACTGTTAGTTAGATTTAATTTATTTTCCATCTTTCTGCACCAGTACTTATCTGCTGGCTCTTATTATTTTTTTCTTGGAAGTATAGGTAGATACTGAAAGTTCAAGTTTCACCTAAGACTTGTTCTAGTTTAAATCCGTATTAAACATCATTAATTCCTGTATTGCATTATAGTTTACAAATCTAGAAAGCAGAAGGTATAGTAAAAAAAATTGTCGAGAAAGTAGTTGAGAAAATATTTAATGTTGAACCCAAGTTTATTTTGAACAAGTGGATTGAGAGAAGAGAAATAATGTTTGAATAATGCTATTGTTGCTATATCAGTTTGCTCACCAGTACAACATATCAGCCCTTATGGATGTATATTTCTATTTTTTAACCTAAAAATTATTTAAATTATTTAAATTGATTTAAAAAATATAAAAATATCATCAAGGGGCTGATAAATAATATGTACTGGCCAGTTACGTGTCTTCTACAGCACTAGAGTCAGATCTGTTCCTGCTTTTGTGAATGAATGCATATGATTCAGTATACTTGTTACATAAAAATAGTGCTTCACATAATTTTATTCTACGATATATGTCCCATGTATAGTCACAACTTGCAAATATAGTTCTTGGGTCTTAATTTCCAAAATTTTTCTTAGGCATTAATCAAAAGGTTTGCTTGATTTGGAAAATTGAAAGATATATATAAATAATAGAGAAAATTGATAAAATTATGAACCTTTTTTTACTGTTTTTCTTACAAAAGTTGACAATAATTCAAAACGTTATTAAAATGATAAGATAAACCAAAATTGCTTGAATGCATCAAAAGATATTTCTTGAAAAGTCTTGCAAAATTATCATTATGTTGTCATTCATTTGGCTATATTTTCAAATTATCAGGATAAGATTTTTTTTCCCCATTTCATTTGTTTCTTAGCATGTTTATCTTGATATTTGGAATATGTCTTTTCTCCAGAATTTTGTTGGATTATCGGTTTCTGATGGTTACATTGCCACTGATCAGAGACGAATGAGGTACATGTTTTGACTAAACATGTCTTTCTGATGATGTGTTTTATGCATGTACTTTTCTGCTTCCAAATGTTATTACGGGTATTGGATAGAAGGGTCCTTTTTGTGCGTTTAGGTTTTTTAGCTTTGCTGAAAGCAGCTTGAATGGTAAATCTGTGACATCTGAGCCTAAAAGTGTCTAAGCCTTGATTGTAAGCTCTCCTACAGGGAAATGAAACATTCAAATTCAAATTTGTACCAAACCCTCCAGGTAATTGAATTATTCCTCTCCTTTTAAAGATATAAGATACTCCTGGTCCTTTGTAAATTCATAGAAAGTAGAGTACAGCAGCCTCACCCACCTCACCTGAAATATGTATTGATCACTTGTTGGTGTATAAACAGTTGACTACTGAAAGAATAATATAGTATCAATGTTTTTGTTCCTTCTCTTTATGGCACACCACCTAAGTCATACGGACTCTTCTATTTTACTGTCGCACCCGAGTCACCTTGAGTTTGGTGCTCGCCGGACATGGGTGTGGCTCCGACTCGCACCTGAGCCCAGTCAACGTGAGTCGGATGCGGTCAGCCACACCAGACTATATTTGTCCATTTCTGACACGCACCCCACTCGCGTCAAATTCGACTCGGGTGCATTCAACCCGCGTCCGGTCTAAATGTGTCCCATTTTTTGGTATTATTGTTGTATACATTTTAGCATTTTATTTTAGATGTTTGTTCAGTTGTTCTTGAATCTACTATAAAAGTTTCAAAGTTCAACTAACAAATATATATTGTCAATCGTGTACATATGCAGCCGTGCATATATACTTTGCAACTGATATATTGATATATTGTTATGTTATAAACTTATAACATATAATATAAGCTTTTTTATATATGCATTATGCAGCTGACCAGCGGTAGTTAGTGTTGTTCTTTTGAAGTTTTAATTTCAAATTTTCAATTTCTTCTTCTTTGATTCTATCAATTTTTTATGTTTTATGTTAGACTGTTAGTATGTCATATTACTAAATTACTATATATAATATATTATATATAATATATGTTGTTTTGATATTTTCCTATGCAATACAATTATGCAAGTATGTTATATACATTAATAACTAAATTTTAATAATAATATATACATTCTTAGTCTGTTATATATACAATAAATTAATAATAATAATAATAATGAAATACCCTCGCCGCACTGCCTTTTGGGATGTGCAGCTCCGGTACCTGCACCCGCACCCCGCACTCATGTGACATAGAACACCAGATTATTTGCTACATGTTATGATTCACGAGTATCAGATCTTCCTTTTGAAATAATTGACATGTTAAGAAAGTAAATTGAAGGACTTGATCAAGTAAAACTTTGTTGGCATTTTGTAATGATTTTTAGTTGTCTTTTCTGTTGTGAACTTGGGAAACAGCTTACTTGTGTCATGCAGTCAATCTTGTTAGACTTCTGCTGATGCTAATATTGCCAACAAATCCGGAATGTATCACATGGACACTTTTTTCTTCTGTAATACCCCAACTTCTAGACCAGTCACACAGGAGTTCATTAAATGGGCATTATCCTGCCTCAAAATTGCAACTCATGTTTCTGTTGCTGAAATTTTATGACTTGCAACTGCTATTCAATGTTATCAGTGACAGTTTCACTGTTTCAGAGCCATATTGCTTTGTTTGCTGATGTGGCATATAGGTGTATTGCCCTACTTTTTCAATCTTATGAATTTTAAGAACATTTTAAAATAATTTAAGCTGAATTAAAAATGACAAAGAAGAACCCATGACTGTCTTTATCGTATTGGTAGGGCCAATACCATAGGGTTGATACGCTCCACTATCAATCTATACTGATAACATTACTGGCATTAGTTTTGTTAATGATCCACAATGTTTTTCAGGTCATAACCAATCGAGACACTCTTGTTAAACTTTTAGCAAGACACATTGGCAATGCAAGTATATATTGAGCTGCCTTTTTTAATTTGTCTATTGATTTTTTCTTTATGACTGATTTTGCTTGTCAGTCAATTGAGACTGTGTCAAAAGGTGATGCAGAGGCCATTCTGTATGGATCCCCCAAAAGCTAGAGAGTATGGTGTCATTGACAAGGTTCTCATCTATGCACTCACACAGAATATAGTAACACCGAGTTTTTTGTGCTTTTAGTTTCCTAGTGTCTAAAAGATATGGCCGCTTATCTTCTGTTTGATTAAAAATGGCCAGGTGATCTGCTACACACTTCACCTCCTAAAAGTGAAAGATTTCTTGGGTTGTGCATCCATGGGAGGACATCAGTATGGAGGTGAAACCAGGCCATGGCTCTTAGCCTAGACGGCATGTATTACCAACAAATGTTGGCATCCAACACTAGCTAGCTTTTCAGCTGCTGCAGCAACATGGCAGTTGCTTGATGACAAACCACGAGTTTTTCCTCTCATCATTAGGTGATGCCTTTTCCTTATCAGGTGGCTTAGCTGCCACTTCGCAGTTACAGTGGCATCTTGGATGGAGCAGGAACAATAGCAAGCTAGTCTGCCCACCTGGCCTGGGATCGGAATAAATCCTTGTAAACATTCTCAGTCACCTTATGCTTCTTAATTTGTACTATTTTTGTAATTAAAAGCTAGTTTGTCTAAATTTTATTGTTCATAGTCAAACTAGATTGGATAAGAAGACATTGTTCTCATTAATTACAGCATGTTGTATTAAAAAACAGGGCACCCTCAAATAATTAGTAACGCACGGAGTGCATTGGTAATAGTTTTACTAACCCATCTTTTTTGTTAGAATTGCCCGAAAATTTTGTTATTAATAACTGCTACTAACTCATGAAATTGTAGGTAAAGGCTTTTATAACGAGGCCTTTAGTAACACATTTTCTAACGCAAGGGCTACATTTCGGAATGTTCAACAGTCAACTCTATCTCAACTCGGGCACACTCAGTTAAGCTTGACTCGAGCTCAGCTTATAAGTTAATCGAGTGAGTTTGATCTTAATTGATAACTTGAGTTTGTAAATAAGTCGAGTTTGAGTTGGATGAACTCGACTTGATTGATTCTTTAACTAATACTTATTTTTGTAATTTCAAACTTAAAATGGCTTAAATAAAAACATGAAAATTTTTAGCAAAATATATATATTAAGGGACATGAGCTTAAACGAGTAGAGCTTGAGCTCGAACTTGATTAAACGAGCTTGAGCCGAGCTATATGTGAGTTGAGTTGGGTCGAGTTCAAGCTGGTCGAGCTTGAGCTCGGCTTGCTCATTGCACGTTCCTTAACCCTCCTTGCTGGGTTAGTATATACTTTATTAACACACATGTTGCGTTAGTAAATACTTCTTTTCTTGTAGTGACCCCAAAAAAGTTGGCATATTCATTGAAAAATAAATGTAATACATAAAAAAGGAAACTTAAAATCATCTTAAAAATATTTAAAAAAATGAACAATCACTATGAACTTTAAAAAACATCAGTAATAGTTTTACTGACATGGATTGTGGCACTACCATATCGCCAGTGCTAAAAGTGATCATGCCACTCACAGCATTAATAGCCAAACAAACAACATTAGTGAACATCGACTTCGCTGGAGCAAAGCTTGTGCTAGTGAAGATCAATTTTTAGTGACATCTTAATCATGCCACTCACGAGTTTAACAATAATAACACGATTGCAATGTTAGAAAATGGTAAAAACTTGAAGTGCATTTTGCAGCACCACTAAATAACGACTTTTATTGGCTCACCAATGGCGTTGGCCAATAGTGACATGCTACGTAGCATAACTAAAGATTACAACTATTTATCTGCATTCCTAGCAGCACTAATAACTTTGTATGTTTCTTTTACATAAAAGCAAAATATGAATATTCCAATTTTTGGAATACATCCAAACCTGCAAGCCGATGAACTTTTTCTTTTTGTTTTACCAATATAAATATATATGCCTGATTTTTTAAGACTAGCTCAAAGAACAATGAAAAAAACATAGAACCACACTACAAAAAATGGCTATTTACTTATGCATGGCACACAGCAAATTTTTATATTTATTGACTTAGTTTGGAATGTGCAGTAAAGGTAAAATCACTACTGACATTTAGTTCACAAAGGCAGGCAGCCTTTACTGACATACAGTCAGTCCACGTCATTCAAAGATCCTTCTATTTTTTGTTTAGTCGAAGAAGCCTGTAGCTTTCCCTTCCCCATTGATTTTGAAAGATGTTCCCCTTTCATTTCCAAACCCTAGTCTACTTCGGTATTGCATGAAACCCCTCAAACATAGTATTCCCCATGATGGGTGTAATGAATTTCCCAAGCCTTTCCCTTTGTCTCAGGGGAGACGGACATTCAAGATAGGGGATTAAACCCGAACCCATTTCATCATCCACTGATTATTTCCAGCGTATTCTTTTGTATTAGATTTATGATTGATCATCAGAGACCTATAACTTGCTTTTCAAAAACAGTAGTTGGTTTCTACCTAGGGCATTTTTTAAAAGTTTATCAACCAAACTTGCATGGTTTGTTCATCCATGGCTTTACCCAATTTCTGTCTAGGCCTTTTTTGAACAAGAGTTTTGCAAATTTTAGAATTTTTACATTACTTAAGATGAAACACAAGGAAATGTGTTGCTTCAGTCCAACCAAAATTTTTCAGAGATGAAAGAGAAAGAAATGCCCTGCCTCAGTCCAACCACAATCATTATCCGAGGTGAAAGAAAGGAAATGCCCTGCTTTAATCCATCCAAAATTTTTCTGAGGTGAAAGGGAAGGAAATGCCTTATTTCAACACAACCAAAATTATTGCTCAAGGCAAAAAGGAAGGAAAGGCCATGCTTCTATCCAACCAAAATTTTCATCAAAGCAAAAGGAAAGGAAATATCTTGTCCCAAAACAGCCAAAATTATGCAAAACATTCATTTTCCCAAGGCTACATGGAAAGAAATGTCATGCCTCAGTTGAACCGAAATTTTATCCAAAAAAACAGCAAATTACAACCCAAGGAAAAGGGAAGGAAAAGTTTGCCTCGACCAAGCCAACATTCAACCACCAATTTTATTCAAAGACGGTCATCATTTTTCCAAGGTGAAAGAGAAGGAAATGCTTTGCCTCAGTCCAGTTAAATTCAACTAATCTTGAAGCAAAAGAAATGGAAACACCTTGCTTCAATATATAAAAAAGAAAAAGAAAAAAGAATTGTAGTTGCATAGCCTTCCATTTAAATCAAGTCTTGGAACTAGCATTTTCATATAGTCTATGTAAATGTTATGCTTATGTTATTTATCATCGATCATCTTCAACACATTTGTTAATGAAGACTGAGTCGAGTGACTTGATTAGGAATATATAACTTGGCATCGTCTATGTAAATGCTATGTTATTGTTATTTATCAGTGATCATTTTAAGCACATTTATTAATAAAGATTGGGTCGATTGACTTGATAAAGAACATATAACTTGGTATTGTCTACGTAAAATGTTATGTTTTGATCATTTGTTAATAAAGATTCATTTATTGATTTGATTATAAACATATAACTTGGTATTGTCTATGTAAATGTTAAGCTTGCTAGACCGTCTACAAACTGATTGAACTCCCTTTTGTCATGGAGAAACTGAAATTGGTTAAATTGTTTGTCTAGTGCTTTTGCCATCTCTTGATATGGCATGAGTTTGGAATCTCTCACTTTCTATTCTTCATTGACTTAATTTACAATAAAGGAGTTTTGTAAGAATGAACTCTTTTGACATTAAATTTTGCCATGTTGTGTGTGTAGACGAAATCCAAGATGAGTGAATGTGGTATCATTTCCTTTTCGCATGAGAGTAGGAGACTTCCTATTCATATTCTCACCATGTTCTTGGATCCATAAAAAAACAGGGTCCATGATGGTATGGATTCTACATGCAAGATAATTTCACCAGGGAACTGTCCTCTGCCTTGAGGTCTTCTGTCATGAATAAATCAACCAGTTTGATTGAAAATTTTTGAGGAATGTATTCTAGATCATACTGCATGAGGAGTAATTGCCATTTAGTGATTTGGTCACTGAGAAATGACTTTTTTACAATATATTTGAGTGGATTTAATCGAAAGATTACTTTGACTTCACATGAAATAAGGTAGTGCTTGAGCTTTTGACACATCCAAACCAATGCTAGACAAGTTCTCTCTATCAATGAATATCTTTTTTCATATTGCATGAAGGTCTTGCTCATATAGTATGTTGTATGTTCAATTTTACACCCTTCTTCATATTAGGCTAAAAATCCACCACAAGTTGAGCCATTCACAACGACATATAATAGAAGTGGTTTCTCTAATATTAGTGGTTGAAGGATGAACAGATCCAACATGTATTATTTGATACGCTCCAAAGATTGTTGACGTTGTGGGCTCCATTCAAATTTGACCCCCTTTTCTAAGAAGATGGTTGAATGACTTACATCTAAGAGCCAAGTTTGAAATGAATCTTCTAATTGCTTGAATTCTGCCATGTAAACTTCTCAGTACTTTGAGAGTCGTTTGGGCAAGCATGTCGATTATTGCTTTAGTTTTCATCAGATCTATTTCAATTTCCTTTTTATTAACTAAATATCCAAGAAGCTTTTCTAATTCGACACCGAATACACATTTCTGTGGGTTTAATTTCAATTGGTGTTGAATTAATCTGTTACATATTTGCTTGAGGACAGTAAGATGGTCTGTTACATATTTGCTTGAGGACAGTAAGATGGTCTGTTCGAGTTTTGGTCTTAGCTAGGATGTCATCAATATATGCATCCATGAATTTATGCATTTTGTTATGAAAGACTGTTGATATTGCTCGTAGATATGTAGCCTCGACATTTTTGAGTTCAAAGGGTATTGCCGTATAGCAGAAGGTTCCCCAGGAAGTTGTGAATGGAATTTTTTGTTGATCTTTGACTGTCAGCTTGATCTAGTTATAGCATATGGGATGGGCCATATGTGATCAGAGAAATTTTTCTTGGGAAATCTTACCAAATAATCAATGTGGACAATGTAGAATTACTTGATCTTGTCAAAGCACTTCATCTGAAAAATTTCTATACTTGATGTACTCATTTTCCTTTCATCAATAAAGATTGTATTTCCTAATGGCCAGATTTATCTTATCTCATGTGAACAGTGATTCATCTTTCCTTCAACCCTAGAATTAAGAGTATCATCAATTTCAATATGCATGATCACATCATCCAATGGCAAAAAAATTCAAAGGAAAAAATTCAAAATCATTTGTTTCAAAATAAAAGAACCTCTTAAGTGTCACAATTTCCAAACTTTTGCCCCTAGGAAGGGGAAAAACTTTGCAGGTTTTCAAAAGGTCTTTGAATGAACATATAACTTCAAATTTACAACCATGATCTCAGTAACTCATGATCAAATGTTTTCAAGGTTCTTTTTCATAAAAACAGTGGAGCTCCACATGTAAATGTTGAATGCCCACAAGTATAAAATTTTAAAAACATGTGCATATTACATAGAAGCTTTAGAGTCTTGGTGCAACCTTTTCTGCAAATCAAAAATTTCCAAACATCACAACTCATAAGAGCGTGAGATTCGTGCAAATTTCACATAAATACACCATTTTTTAGTGTCTAGGCACACCAAAGATGCACTCATTTTCTAGTGCCTAGGCATATGAGAGCTTCGTCTCATGCCTAGATAAACTCATTTTCTAGTGTCTAGGTGCACCAGAGCCTTGTCTCATGCCTGATATGCTCTTTTCTCATGCTTAAGCATGCACCAACATTTGAAAGTAAGACGTGTGAAACGGAATATCCCAATGGGACTTGTTTATTGGATTTTAATATTACACGAATGTTTGTATCGCAAAAAATATTTTGGCTTTTGGAGTGCGAAAAAAAAATGAGATTTTGTTTTGAAATGAGAGAGAAATGGACTCGTCTGTCGGTACGAGGATCGATCGTTCTCGGCATCTTTACCAGGGGTAATCAGTCCAAGGGCTATGTTTATTATTAATGCATTTCGTTTTGGCTTGAACATCTTTTTCATTCTAAATGCAGTGTAGTTTTTTAGAAAATGTTGAAAGTTTGATGTTTCAAAATTTTAAGAAAGTTTTGAAGAATCATTTAAGAAAATCTTAAATTGAAAATCTTTACAAATATTGTTTAGAAACATTTGAAGATCAACTTGTGGAAATCACTTTGGTGTTCACTTAAGACTAAAGGTTTTCCTCTAATTCAGTTACTATCTAATTAGAGTTTCATCTCATCTTGCTTAAGTTCTTTTAGAGATGTATTTGTGATCATTCCTGATATTAAGTGAAAGTGAATGTATGAATGCATTGGTCCTACATTATTAGACAAAAATCAATTATTCCCACCACAACATTCATCTAAAGACACTCTTACCATCACATACATCTAAGTTTCTCATTTCTATTTATAAATATTATTGTGAAAAGAGAAAAAGTTTTGAAAATGGAATGGGGTTGTAGACCATCAAGTGTGATTCTAATATTGGGTCATTACTTGATTTTTGGTCTTGGTGAAGTCGGCAAATGAAAATGACTTAGGAGAAAAATATTCAAGAGAATGAAAAAGAGGAAAGACATGAATGTAAGAGGAATGTAGAGAAAAAGAAAGAGAAGGAGATTTTGAAAACCACAAAACAAAGGATTTAGAAGAGAGAAAGATATATATATATATAGTGAAAAAGAAGTTTAAATCGAATAGAGAAAGAGAATGAGATTTTAGAAGGCGGGAGAGAGAGAGAGAGAGAGTGGTTTTAAAGAAAAAGAGAAAATGGAACACACATAGGGGTGGGCATCGGGCCGGCCCGGCCCGGTCTGGTAAGGGCTGGCCCGATTCGGCCCGTTGGGCCGAGCGGCCAGGCCAGGGCCCGGCCCGATAGCCTGGGTCTCGACCCGGGCCCCACCCGGCCCGCCGCCGTCGCCCTCCGGCTGCAGCAACGGCGACAGAGGAGGAGGGGGAGGGAGACGGAGGAGGGGGAGAGGAGAGGAGAGGGGGAGAGGAAGAGGGGAAGGGAGAGGGGGAGGGGGAGTGGAGAGGGAGAGGGAAGCAGAGGGGGACGGAGGAAGAAGGGGAGTGGAGATGGAGAGGGGGAGCGGAGAGGGAGACGTCAAGGGAGAGCAGAGGGGGAGCGAGACAGCAGAGAGAGAGGGAGAGGGAGGGGAGCGGGGATGGGAGTCGGGCCGGGCCGGGCCGCCGCCCGGCAGCCCTATCGGGCCCGGGTCCGGCCCGGGCCAGGTTTTTCTTGGCCCAGACCCGGGTCCAACCGGGCCGGGCTGGCCCGGCGGCTAGGGCTGTTCAACGAGTCGAGCTACTCGAGCTCGACTCGTTTAACTCGACTCGTTTGTTTAAACGAGTTGCTTAGTTAGTTAAACGAGTCGAGCTCGAGTAGCCGAGCCGACTCGTTTAATTTATCGAGCCGAGTTCGAGTTCCTTTTAGAAAACTCGTTAAACTCGAATCGGCTTGATAATTTAGTGAACCGGTTTTTTAAAAACCGGTTCACTAAAAATATGAAAGCCCAAACTTCCAAAGCGGGAAGAATTAGGGTTTTTTTCGTTTTCGGCTTTTCACTCTCTCCTTCCTCTCTGTCTCTCCGACTCTGAGACTCTTCCCTCTCTCTCTCGCGGCCTCGCCTGACGCCTCTCGGTCTCTCCGTCTCCGACTTTTCCTTCTCTCCCGTCTGGGAGTCTCAGACTGCAGGAGAACAAGTCGTCCGCGGGCCGCGTCCGTGAATCAGCCTTCAAGGTCAGCCGGCTGCTCCGCCTTCAGGTTATAATGTTCATGGTGGTTGAAACCAAAAAGTTAGGGTTGGGCTTAGGGTTTTAGGAACTATTTCTTTGTTGTCTCTTAATAGTTGAAATTAGAGGGCAAACCTTATGTGTTTTTGTTATTTTCCCTCTTTTCATGCTGTTGGTAGTTGTTTTTTTTATTGGCTAGGAAAAATCTTGGCATATTCTGGTGTTTGAGTTTGAAATTTTTACGTGAAAAAGCTTCATTTCAGTCTGTCCCAGACCATCGCGCGATCTGAACTACCTCGAACTTTGTCCCAATGCAGAGGCTTGAGACATATGTTTTTTTCTATTTTAAACTTCTTGCTGGTTCATATATATTATTACAATCCTTCTCTGTTGATTGGATGCTAACAAAAAGTGTTCATCTGCACCTAACTTATTGGGGTTGAGTTGTTTTATGAGAATGATTTGTTCATCCTATGTACATCTTTTTTGAAATGTTTGATTCGGTGCTTTCCGATTTCTTTTCCTCCTGAGTATGACATGATCTTTGATGTGGCATTAATGATCATTTGCGGGTGAGATTTCATGTTAGTTGAATATATTATAATCCTTTGCCTTGCACTTTCCCTGTAAAAGGAGTGATTGAAGTCTGAAGATCCATGTACAAATTTGCACTAAAGCTTCATATGTTAATTAAAACTAATTTTGTTGAATGCCATTTGCAGTACACAACCACTATAATGTGAGTATGTGACAACCTACACACGACTGATGTATAGTATTTTTTTTAGTACACCTTATTGGATGTTTTCATGGGTAATTTTTTGCATTTCTAAGCATCTTTTCTTAATTTTTTTTTTGTTCTAAATGCAGATCTATTGGACTTTTTGCAGGTTCATTTTTACATTTCTTGCTATTGAGATCGTAGTATGCTTCTGCACACTCTGTGGGCATGTAGTAGCCAACAGCATCAACATCCTCCTTCTTACTTTCGTATCCTTCATTGCTGATATAGAAAAGTTGGGAAACTTCTGTGCTTTTTCCTTAGGGTTCTGTTTGGTGGGAAGAAACCATCCGTAAGTTCTTCATTCTTTTTCTGTTCAACGTTTTCTGTTGCATTTTAGTTTTAATACTTTAATTAAGCTGCACCATTTTCGTTCCTGCATTAAGTCAACAACGTGGTCCCTTTCTTCACAGGTGCCACCTCAAGCTGCACAGATTCAAAAGGATGATGGGCGGCCTGGGGAGACAGATAATGGAGACAACATAGCTGAGAAGGATGAGAATGAGAAAGAAGATAACGTTGCTCCTCGACAGAGGAGATCTAGATGCATGTTGTGCTTTTTGTGAGTGACTGGGTAGAAGGGCATTGCAGTGTGGAAGGGCATTGCAGGGCAGCATTGTCGCTTGTTCTAACTTTTATGTGCTTTAAAAGTTTTTGAAAAGGCTTCCGTTTGTGGCTTGAATATGTTGATCCTTGTTTCTCATTTTTTTTGCCTCATTTGTAGCCTAAAATCTTTGAAGAGATTTAAGGACGCAGTAGTCAAACTGTTGGAATTTTATGTTATCTTCTCACGTAAGCATTGTTGCAATTTTTGCGTGCAATTTAAATTGTTACCTGCTACTAGTACAAATGGTTTGATTCAGTAAACGAGTTAAATGAGCTCGACTAAACGAGTTAAACGAGTCGAGCTCGACTATTGGTTTAAATTATTAAACGAGCAAACGAGTTAAACGAGCCGAGCTCGAGCTCGACTATGTATAATCGAGTCGAGCTCGAGCTCGTGTTAGGAACTCGACTCGAGTTCGAGCATTTCGAGCCGAGTCGAGTTCGAGCTGGGCGAGCTCGAGCTCGACTCGGCTCGTGTGCAGCCCTACCGGCGGCGGCCCGACGCCCAGGCCTAAACACACATACATTTAAATATGTATGTGCATAAGAATTTGGAAAAGAACATGTTAACTCATAAAGAGAGAAAAACAAAGAAAGACAATCATGTACACGTATACGTATACAACATGTATATACATATATGTCTTCATAAAAATGAAATCAAGAGATGATTTAATAATATCCGACTTCGACTTTCATGTAGACTAGAGAGGAACTTAGACTCATGCAAGAGCCTAGGCTAAGTCTCCAAAGCCACATTAGAGAGAGTGTTTGCTTTTGAAAATATTTTGGAAAATATGCTTCCAAATATGAAGATAAAATCATATTGTGTGCTACCAGAAAATACATTCCTTCCACCATTTGGCATGGAAGAAAATCAAAAACTCATGAAACGGAGAATAACGTAATGAAGCACTCATTGGGGTTCTTAATCGGGTGATTAAGAAATAAACTAAGCGTGAGAATGACATGAAGATGCACTTTCACATGTACAAATTTGTTTTCCCAGGTTAGACAAGTCTCAACCTCAAAAATCAATATAAGATGATGAAATCTCAACCCACACTCATTCTTGTCGTGCATTTGCTCATTAATTAAGAAAATTAGTATATAACTCATGAATACCATCTCAAGCATATAAGAAACATATAACAAACATATTTTTGGGAAGAAATGAAAAAATGGAATTTATTTTGCCTTACTGATACTTCCGGTGCACTCAAGAATAGCTCTTGACTATGGAGAGGAAATCATTCGAGCTTTCTTGCATGGTCATAGGGAAAGTCGTAAGAGGAAATAAAAATAGATGAAAATAAGATGAGGACTAGATACCTCGAATACGAATGATATTAGAAATGAGCTCCCTCATTTGAATGATCTTGGAGTCGCCTCAGATGAAGCTCCAAGATGATGAATCCCCCAAGAGATCTCTTGAAGAATTTGAACTTAGAGAATGTTTGCTCCCAAGGTTGAAGAATAAGAGAAAAATGAAAAGAGTGAGCTAAGGAAAATTTAGATTTCAAGTGAGAAAGCATGAGAAGGTCCTCCATGGTTGGCTCATGCCTAAGAGGGAAGATTGTGGGGGCATTTATAGAGAGTTTTGGAGCCAAAATTCAAAATTTGAAAATAAAAAGGGTTGTTTAGTATAAAACTTTTTCTATTTGAAATGCGTATATAAAAAAAATGCTTGTTGTTACAAATGGGTGGGCTGACTCTGTTTTGAGTGACTCTGAGTTTGTTTTAAATCCAGATTGGGTTCAAAATTGGTCATCAACGCATTCTAGCGAACGAATTAGGCTCAAAACGCATCTTGGCATGAGAATTAGGTATGTGCACGCACACGGGGTCTTCATAAATTCAAGTTTTGTTGTTTTGATTTCGGCTTTGGAATTTGAGTTTAGAATTCTCGATTTGGATCTGAACTTGGATTTTGAATCTATTTCAGATCTAATAATTAGATTTTGGATTTGAATCTCGCGTTTCACGTTGGGTTTTGAATTTGAATTTTGTGTTTGGGTTTGGACAACGGTTCAGAAATTCATTTTGGATCAAATATTTACAAACTTATTTTGGGTTTAAAATTTAAATCCAAATAATAAAATGATAGTTTTTTTTTTTTGAAAAAATTGGGGTGATAACAATGAATAAGAGAAACAATCTCTAATCATTGTTTAAAAAGATTCAAGGAGCAAGTTCCTTGACAAAGTCACTTTCAGAGAACTGAACTTCAAGAAATATTATTGATTCAAATGAACAAAAGATGCCATGGGAACCTAGTGAAATTCATGAGAAAACAAGAATTTGATTTGGTTCGGCCTGATCAAACACAACATTACAAAATGAGTGTTAAGAGATGGGTTTGGGGCAAGTATAGTCATTCCTCTGAATCAATACTCGAGAGTATTGAGTAGGCATAAAACTTGATTTGAGTCTATTATGCAAAGTTTGCGGTCCATGTTTTGTTTAGTTATGTCTTTTTTAAAGCAGTTTGAACTCAAGCAAGTAAGTCTAAAAGGATGTTCCACATCTGGTACCGATGAGCCGATTGGCTTGGGAGCTGCTGACCTAAAAGCTCGTTACAAGGGTTCAATAGAAAGCCCGATAAACATAACATTATACATGACAGAGCTATACAATATTACCAAAGCAATGAAGCTCCATAGTAACCTGTGGGGTGGTGAGCTATTTCTCCCAAACTACAAGGGTTGGCCAAAGCGAAAGCAAGCAAAGAGTTCAAGAGCTAAATGGCCACAAATTCAGAGGAAAGAATGCAAAAAGCAAAATGGAAAGAAAGAGAAAATGAGTGCTTGCTTGAAAGATCACAACTGTTGAAATTCTCATGTAAATAACAATAAATTCCTTGTCATGTGAAACTCATTAAATAAATAATTAATTTTTTACCAGATTCTTTATGAAATGAGAGTCTACCTTCCAAAATTTTATAACATGATAATCAAGGGAACTTTGTTCCAAGAACCTCAAAAAGCTTTAATTAGAGTGAGTCTTTTAGTCTTTTCTAAATGTGAAAAGATTAAAGCAGGTCCTCAAAAGGATATCAATCTAGCAATAAACATGACTTACTCAAAATGTTGGACTTGCATATGCTCACCCTAGAGACAATCGCACTTTCAAAACTTGTCCATCATGGGCACACAATGTCAGAGTGATCTTGCTAGCACTTCACGTTGTTCATTTTGGGTTAAAGCAGCTCAATTGATCTTGATGGGCCCAACTTCATCAGAAATTGCAAGTTTTCGGCTTTGCTTCCTACTCTCAACTTGAACCAAACCCAAACTAGTTCTTCCTATTTCATCTACCTTAACTTTATGGCTTAGGAAGTACTACCAAATTTTAGTTCTACTGAGTTTAGAACCTGTAAAACAAGTCAACCAACTACCCATTTTAACAGTTCTAATCCAACATCATCCCAACTAAGTCAAATTAACCTAGATTGAGCTTAGGGTATGTTAAACATGTTGAGAATAGTAAAACGCTAGCTCAGTGCCAGTTAATCCATCATATATTTTGTTCAATTTAGTTTCCAAACAGCTACCTTACAAAGTGTCACTCCATTTCTAATGTTGGAGCTTAAATTCATCCCAATTCCATCATGATAACTCCCACCGAGTTGGGAAAGTCGTCTTTCCTGAGCACATCCAGCTTCTGCCAGCTCGATTCCAATTACATCATTCATGGTGAAGCACAATTTCAAATTTACCAAATTCACTATGCTAATATATTTCATCCATTCATTCACTTCACTCCTATTTATATCTGGAGCTCGTTTCAACTTTGATTTTCATCAGAACTTTATAACTTCTTGATTGATTATAGTATGTGAGTCACTGATCTAGGTTCCCTCAGCTTACCCTTTTGAAAACTCCACTCTAAGCCCATATAAGTTGCCATTTCTATTTTAGCCTTAGTTTTTCACTTATTTTTTTGTCTGCATTTGTGATTTTAGAAAAACTAACTTTTTGAGCACATTGTATAGATTTTTTGAATTTTGTTGAGCTAGACTAGGATCTAGGATATTGTGCCCATGACCCTACTAAATTTGGGAACTAAATTCCAGTTGTCACTATTTTAGGTAGGTCAGGCCTAATATGCCTAATATGTTTCACCCAACTAAACCTCTCATAAATAGCATTAAGCCCATAAATTATAGTTTCCTTGAAATTGTTAAAAATAATTTGAATAGCAGCCACAAATCATAGTTTATGGAAACTATAAAAAATAGTCTTAGTAGAGTGCAGAAACCCTAGACTTCTCAAAACTTTTAAAAAAAGATTTTGAATATCCACTGGTTTAAGTTACTAAAACTTGCTTGAAATAACCTCAGCAGCACCCACAGATCTTAGTGCAACCATACCTACTAGACATAGTGCTAGCATGACCCACAGAACCTTGTTCAACCCAACCTATCAAAATTTAGCTTAATGGGTCCCACATAATCCAATGACCCAAAGCCTACCTGATTTAGATATGGTAGGATCCACTAGACCTAGTCCTCCAAAGCCTACTTGATTTAGAGTATCTTGATTAGGCTCATCCACCTCACCAAAAGTTGAACCTGGCTCAACCAACTGAATTTATTTTCTAGCCTAGATTCACCCAATTCAAATCAGGTAATCTAGACCTCATTAAAATGACTGAACCCTGGCCAGAAGTATGTACAACCCAAGTCTCACCCTAGGTCAAACTTAGCTCATCTTCTAGCTCAGTAGGCTCGGTCAATTGAATTCAGTTTCTTTAAACGAGTCTCAACTTGGCTTGGTGAAATAGGACATATGAAACTTGAGTCGTTTAAAGTATCCTAATATTGCTTTTAAATTATGTGATTCATTATTCATCAAAAAAACTATGTACGTTAAAGTTGGCCTTTTAGCAGTCTGCATGCGCATGTTGATTGTATGTTAACCATGTTTGTATGCATTTTATATATGTTTCCTATTCACACTTTGAAAATGTTTTTGAAAACCTAAATGATTTTTTTTAAAGGGTCTTTTGTCCTTAGTCCAAAGATCGTATAGGCTTTTAATAGTCATTCCACCAAGTTTCTTGATATATGTCAAGGTCAAGTTTCCATTCAATCTATGACATGTATCTCTATTGAGTCGACCCTAGATGTCCGTTCATTTCAACCGATCTGGTTTTCTTTAGGGTCTGGTCACCAATTTCTATTATTTGATTTATCCTTTCACATTCCATTCAGTGTCAACTTTGTAAATTGCATCCAACCCTAACTTGGATAATCCGATTGATAGTGAAGACTTCATCCTTCCTTTTCAATCTGTCAACTATCTGATTCTATAGCATTGTATAATCGTAGACCATTTGTCTAGTCATTGCAATCCTAGGTCATCTTAGTTATATCTCCGTAATTTGTTTGTTTGTCTTGATAGTGACAAGTCTGTTCACCCACTTTGTGTCCCTCTAATGATCAATATTAATATCTTCCTTTAGCCTATATTGAAAATAAACCATTGGTTTCCAAAAGTGTTATCCTGGTCTAGAATGTCGCCTAGGTAAGAAGGTGTCTGTCATTGTCTAATCCTTAGGGGGAAGTGAGAACCAAATTTCCATTGTCGTGTTGGCCTTGTCATTGGTAAAGAGATTTCTACAATTGTCAACTCCTTCTATCCAGTTGTGTAAACTTACTTCATGTCTGTTTGTCTAGATCTAGTTTCAACTCTTCTTTCTTATTTACTTTAGGGAACATTTGACATTGCCAAAGGATTGCTACACTAAAGGCTGGATGCAACCCAGCCAAACCTGAAGAGGGAAAGAAACCATAGCGCTGAAAAGCTTCTCCAAGGTCACCGAGAAATTTGCATCTGGACAACATAGGTCCAGTACTTTACACTGTGTTTGAGGAGATGATGCTCAAGTTCAAGGCTGAACATGGCACCTTAGTAGCGGCTCACTCCAAGAAGGATAACAACATACTAGTTAAGGAGCAGATTAAGCAAGAAGTGAGTTTCACCATTGCCGACGATCTAGACCATTTCGAGATGCTCAACTAATTTCACTGGCCGTCCTAGGATTTTATCTCCTTCATCTCTATCAAGCCATTATCTAAGATGCCAGGAAGGATCAAGATTGAACTTGATGTGAATGGGGATGCATGTGATAGATCCATCCTAGTAAAAAATAGGTAGAAGGGCAGAACACTTGAGAAGTTGCTCAAGGCTGAGATAGGTCCAAGCAAAGGGCAATCATCGTAACAACAACATACGGAAGGCCAGAAAACAATCAAATGACAAGAGAAAAGGTCAATTCACTTAGGGACAAAACAAGCTGAAGAATGGAGCTATGACAAACAATTCATTCCATTTGATTGACCAATAGTGGAGACATTAAATCGTTTGATTTTGAAGGGGAAACTCACACTTCTGAAGGTTAGAAATCAGCCAGTCCTTGTGAAAAACCACAAGGATTGATGATAATACTCATTATAATACTGACCTCTACCTTCACCCAAGGGCTGATTCCCTTTAGTTGTCTACACCATGTGGTTGGACCGTAGCCATGAGAGACCCCAGCCACGAGAGAAGCCTTGGAGACCAATTGCTTTGTTGGTGACCAGTGATGCTTTTGACCTATCTTGGTGAATTTTTTTTGTGCATCATTACGGCACTAGCCCACACACCTAAGTCCTTGACCACTAACTTGTCACTAATAGACTTTTGCACATGGTCCACTTGCCACAGCTCCTCCTTCGTCGCACACTATACAACAATCTCTTTGGGGGCCCCTTTGCACCAATGAGACTAGGCTTGGCAGGGTCCGGCCATGGCTGAGCTTGGCCGTGGTGGCTGCAATTGCTAGGTTACGCTCTGCATTTGGCCCAAAGTGGCCTAAGCTACCATCTCAGGAAATAGCCAAGCCCTACCGACAGCCCTGACATTTAGGCCTCGCATGAAGAGGCGATGCTTCGTATTGTGCCCGACTATTGGGACAGCAGTCAACCAATGACCATGACCTAGTTCTGCCTAGTTCAAGCGAAGCCTTGACTTGGTCCTGCTCCGACCAAGCCTAGGCGACCTAATTCATAGCTGGAAAGGCCCACTAAGACCTAGCTGCCATGTCTGACTCTATGGTGCCCATTGCTACCTAGCCATAGGATGGTGCCCATTGCTACCTAGCCATAGGCTACCAGGCAACCATCATCGACTGTAGATTTCTACACGGCCACTACTCCAACTAACCCTATGAAACCTTATCTCTAGCTACTAAGCCCCACCAAGATCCTGCTGGCATGTGGGTCTTAGTGGTGCCCCAAGCTAAGTAGATGTATGTTACCAGACAATCATCATCCACGGGTGGCATCTGCACGACCACCTCTACTCGTTTAGGGTGCGACGCTTTGGCTGCCAGGCAATAGACTACTTTGACCTAGGCCGACAATCTCTTAACTGCCTCTACTCGCATATAGCTGCAATAGCAGCTCAATCGTTGACTCTCAGACTACTTCCAGCTAGCGGCTTGGCCATCTGTGATCATGTCAAAGGGTAGCATCAGGCCCGCCTTCATCATCCTCCATGGCCATCTTTCTTGTTAGGGACTGCCTTTGTCCTGCTCGGCTGGATAAACTATCAACCACTACTAGTCTACTTGGCCTTGACCAGGCCGCTACCTGCCGAGGACAAACCCTTTGTTTCTTGTCGGCAAAACTGCCCTGGCTACCTGTGCAGACAGCTTGCCGATACTAGCCTCTAACTGTGACCATCTTGGCCGAAACAGCTCCACCACACCAAGCTGGGCCCTATCTAGGCCCTTAGCCTCTGGTGTAACGGAAACTATGACCCAGTTCAGGGTTTGCCCTAGGAATTTTCCCTTACATCAACATGCCACTGTCATGCCTTGAGTTGCTTGCTCGGTTGTGGCACCCTTGGCCCTAGGCCAAGGCTCTTACTTCTCTCTCAATCTTCCTCACCTCCCATAGTTTAGCGGATCATGGGCACACCATAGACATTTGCATTCATCTAGGGAGAGTGCATTATGTAAGGTTTATAGTAGTGGGAGGGAACACATGTAAATGGGGCAAATCATTATAGGAACTACTTTACATTCCTTAGAAAAGAATCAAGAATCAAATAACAAAACACAACCAATTGTGATACAAATAATCACTTCTCATTCTCCAACTCTTCTACACTCTTCTAGGCTCAGGTGAGCACAAGAAACAATTCTAGTTAAGGAATTTCTTCAACTGAAACCCATAAAGTAAATTCTTCAAGGTATATACCATACAACTTTGTAATAGCCAAATTGCTTCTTCTATAAAGTAATCTGTTTCTTAACATATTTCGCCTCAAACTGGTGCGAACAAGTTTGCAATGCACAGTATGGACATCATAGAATTGATACTAAGAGATTGATTTGTCAACCAATCCACTACTTGATTTTGTGATGGAGTACATCTCACTATGATTATCCCATTTTTTATAATCTCGCATGAAATGAGAATCCAACTCCACATGCTTGGTGTGCATGTGCTAAATTGGATTTTTTGGCTAATTGAATGGTGGATTTGTTGTCACAAGATAGAGTTACAAGTGTCAAATAAATGACCTGTAAATCAGTTAGTAAGATTTTAACCAAGTTATTTCACAGCAGGTATTCAGTATGCACAATATTCGACCTCCATAGATGACCGGGAAACTATGGCTATTTCTCGGTATTGCATGAGATTAAACCGTTTTCCAAGAACATGCAATACATACCAATGGACCTTCTTGTTTCCTTGCAAGCACCTCAGTCTTACAAACAGCTGAAAATCTCTATTTACTAGGAACACAAATCCTAGACCTTGTTCATTCTTCACGTTGTGCATTGTAATGCATTGTTGTGGGCCATTGCATTTGGTGACTTAAGTTGTGCATAACAAATCCAATGTCAAGTCTAACCATTGCTGTATAAATAAGTCATTTCAGTAGGTAATGGCAAAGAAATAGGTCTTTTAAAGGTTCTCAATCATTTGCTCAAAGCATTAACCTGTGCTCGATGGGAGCTTTTGGATGGCTTGGCACCCAGTAGTCCAGCTTCACATAATCTGTTGCAAGTATACTCTCTCTAAGAAACAAATATTCTTTTCTTTGATCTTGATTCTCCAAGGCAAGCAGATACTTTAACATCTATGATTCTTTCATCCAAAACTTTTATTGAAGTATAGTTTGAAATTTTCAATGCCAACCAGGTCATTTTTCCAGCAGCTATTAAGTCATGAACATTAAATAACACTATGATGACGCAATTGTGCCAATAACTAAAGAGTGAGTAATCTTACCTCGATTGGATGAATCCACATGCTGACGTTGCTGCATTTAATTTGGCAAAAGAATTTCTTGGGGCCGTTCAAGCCCATAGTGATTTAATTAGCTTGCATATTTGTGTTTTTCCAACTTCACCATAACTTGGGGTAAGTACACGAAGATTTGTTCATCTAAAAAACCATTTAGGAACACATTGTACACATCCATCTAGTGGATGACCCAAATTTTCTGTGCAACAATGTCTAAAAGACAACAAATAGTTACCATTTTGGCGTACGACATGTTTCATGGTAATCCATGCGTTCAACCTAGTTGTAACCTTTGGCGACTAGTTTTGCCTTTAATCTTTATACTTTTCTGTTGGATTTATACTTCACCCCATAGACCCATTTATAACCAAATGGTCTTGGATCAATTGGTGGCTCTACCAACAACAATGTGTTGTTAAGCTCTAAAGCTTCAATTTCTACCTGCAGTGCCTCTTTTCAACTAGGATCTAACTTTGCTTCAGCATAGGATGTTGGTTCAACTATTAGGGAAATATTCAGTAGGTGTGGCGTGTGAGAGAGAGTTTTCTGAATGAGTGGACATGGTAGATGAACTCCCTTCAGCTGATGGTGAACTTGGCAATTTGAAAGGAGTTGCTCCATAGTAGTAGTCTCTTAAATCCACTGATGATCTGATTTTACATGAAGATTTTCTGATGTAAGGTTCTTGAACATGTGTTCAATTTTGATCACTGGTTTGTGTCTCTTTAACAGAAGGAATTTCAGCTTCTTGTGCACTGGTTTCAACAGGTAATTGATCAGCAATATGCTCCATATGTGTGGCAAATTCAAGTAGATTGTAGTTGACATTAGATTGTTTAGAGCATCCCTCGATACAATTGAAGCTTTCAATAACTTTACTATCTTGAATGAAAATCGGAAAAACTAAAGCGGCAGTTTCGGTTCGAGTTTGCTTGAAAGGGAAATCTATTCCACAAAAGATAACATGCCTATTAATGATATATTTTTGGTATCAAGATTATAAATCCCATAACCTTTTTGGTTCCATGGGTAACCAAGAAACATAAAGTGGTCTGAATGATTGTGAAAAATTTATTTTTAGGATTCAAGTATGTAATAAAGAATAAAGTAATTGAAGTCTATCAATTGGGAATAGGTTAGTCTTCTTTAGGACAATCTTTCATGGTGAGTTTGCATTACAAATAAAGGGTCATTAGCAATAATCAAAAAAATGGTCAATAGACCTAAAAAACCATGAGTCTTCATTGTGACAGTTGACTATAAGAACTATAACAATAGCTATAGTGACTATTGATTTTTAGCCATGGTTTAAGTTGTGACTGTAGCAATCTACAGCCATGGTTTGACTACCCATTAGCCATGATTTTGACCATGACTGCTGCGAGCAACCATGGCTGTGCTTGCACACTAGCCACAAAAACAGCCATGGCTATTGTTAGAGTAAAGAAAAGAGGCTAGGGTTCAATGCATACATGCATATGAGGGCCCATTTAAGCATGTTCTTCTCTTCATTGTTCATGAAATATTTGTATCCTCCAGTAGGGTGCATTCCTGGCCAAAGGTTTTTCTCTTAAGTAGTCCACAACATGAAAGATGATACACCCTGCACTTAGTCTCAAATCCAGAAAGATAAGAACATTGAACTTCTTAGCATAGAACGAGTGGAACCTGATGATGAAAAGAGCTTCTAATGGGAGTCTGGTGTCGTTATGCTTCATGACTTGTTATCACAAGTTCGGTGTGTCAAGCTTTGAGCAGCACCAACGTCAAGGGCCTGGTCCTGAT
This sequence comes from Nymphaea thermarum, assembly GCA_011799765.1. Lineage (NCBI taxonomy): Eukaryota > Viridiplantae > Streptophyta > Magnoliopsida > Nymphaeales > Nymphaeaceae > Nymphaea > Nymphaea thermarum. Next base: position 189,101 of record JAANDH010000562.1, read on the forward strand.
CAGATTGCAGCACCAGGTTCTAGCTCAGTAAGAATAGTTCCGAAAAAAGTTACCTTGTATTGGACTATGCTCTCTTCAAAGGCAACCCAAGTGGGTAAGTATCACCTGCATTAATGAAATTGGTGATTATCTACAAAAGAAGCTCAAGTTCAGGGAAATTGTTTTGTCAATTGCTAGTATATCTTGCCAACAACATGCCATTCAAGCTGTTTGCCAAAGGAAGGATGGAGCATCACCTTACCAAGGAGATAGATATATATGACCAGAATGTACATGACCAAAATATCCAAGCAAACATATAAGCCTTGAAAATCTGTCACCAAATGAATATATACACTAGAAACTCCTCTCTTCACAGTAATACACTATTGTGGGTCAGAGGAGAGAAACTACTTAGAAATATAAAGTGGATGCTTGTTAGAGATTGAAAAGGGCAAAATACACATGCCATGATAATTGTGTTTTACACATAATATCATAGTGGATATAGCAGGTAACATAAATTGGAAATCAACACTCTTTAATCATGATCCTGTATAGAAAAACATATTGTAAATATTAATGAAAGTCAATAAGTCAATACTAGTGCACTTATGCAACCTAGTAGAGGTTTGTCAAACTTCTCATATCCAAAAAACCATAAAATATAACTTACAAGGCTAACAAGAAAGTTAAATTGTCGCATGATCAACTAAAAGGTAAGTATAAGAATGATTTTGAAGGATGGAGACTGTTGTCACCTTTGCCTTATCAGATCCCAATATTTTATCATTTTTTCCAACTGTTCATCGGCCATTGTACAAGATGCCATTTTTTATTCATTATCATCTTTACAATTAGATGCATTTCTACCATTGAAGTAAATCTTATTTAGATTTGGCTTCCACCTTCTCCATGCATCGATAACACATGAAAGTATCCACTTGTAACAAAATATTGGCAAAAATGTGTGTTGCAACACAAAATTAATTAAATTGTTTGAACAAGAAAAGAGCCATATGTATGAGAATAACAAAATTGCATAACTAAAAATTTTAATACGCAAGCACATAAAATCTTCCTGCTTTCTTTGGCACTTGTTTTGATTGTAGGTCAACAGGTAGCAAGTAGCAAGTATCACCACGTGCTAAAGTACCCATGTATTATGATACTTTCAATGCATGGTCTCTTGTTGCCTAATAATAGATACTTTAATTTTTTCACTTGTGGAAATCTTGCAACCTCTAAAAGCCTATTTGGACCTTGTGTGTGCTTTTCTCTAGGCACCACAGGACAGTAAAAGAAAAACCATAAATCTACATATAAGATTTTAAAAAAATTTAACATATAATTATATTACAACCACATATGCTTGCAAAAGAAGTCGTAGGCCATTTGTCCGACCTTAACCTACTAGCATGGATTGTGATTGTTTGGTGCACTTGCGGGTAGAAAGAAGCTCCCTACATACTTTTCTTTGAGTTGGAATCTACAATATAAATACACAAACTCAATGAAAGAAACTGTTAAAGAGTGTTTCTGCAATATTAGAAAGTTGGAGAGTAGGTCTTTAAATATTTTCTTATGTTTTTTGGACTAAATTTGTAATTATTGTCTCACCAGCCCTAATCTCTTTAACTTGAGATTAGGGTTACGTTAATGACAACTTTTTTGGCCTCTCTCTCTGATCTTAACATGGTATCAGAGCCTTCTTTGGCATCGACAGCCAATTAAGTTCTCCGGCGATTCCTTTCTCCGGTGACCTCTTCCTCCAGCGACCTCTTTCCTTCTCCCTCTTCTCATCGCCCATCTCTATTCCCTCTTATCAGCCAATAAGGAGGCAATAAGAGAATAGAGTTTGGGTGTGTTGCATGGAGAATGACTTGATCATGCCTATGTGGAAGGCACGATCAGATCCTTAAGTGGATCTCATGGATGCCACTTCAGTTGAGATCAGAGTTTTACATTGATCATGTGGGGCAGAGTCAATCTGCTGTTTGTGGATGTAGTTTGACGTGAGGAGCAGATTTAATCTGTCATACATGGGTGGTATTAAGAGTGTGATCAGATCCTCAAGTGGATCATGTGGAGCAGAATGATCTGCAGACCGTGGATGTGAAATCTGAACGTTGAGGCTTCGTGAGTTGTGGACTGCTGCTGATCGTAAGTATGAGATTTGTCAGTTGATATTGTTGGTCTCTTTGTCGTGCATTGTGGACAACTAGTTTTATGTGGAACTGTTGTATTTAGGAGTAGCAGCAGCCGTCAATCTATGATGGAAGAAGTTCCAGTCATCAGCTGAAACAGTCTATTCAGAATGTAACCTGATTTATAGAGTTTCAGATTTGATGTTGGAGTCATAAGTGTTTTCCAGATTCTACTGTATTGCCGTGCCTTTGATATTCCTTTGATATTTGTGGTCAGTGTATTACGTTTCAAATTTGTGGTTAACAACTACATCCTAGACTCTTAACTTGTGCGCCAGTTGTGTCTTCTTTATGTACTATAGCTGAAAACAATAAATCCGAAGGTTCTACTGGATACAAGATGTCTGGAAACTCCTTCTCTTATGGAACCACAATCAAGCTTAATGGTTCAAAATATGAAATATGGTTTAGGGTGTTCATAATGTCCGTGGCTGGTCATAGGAAAAAGTATGTTCTTGAGGATGAGGAACCTATCGAGAAAAGAGGAAAATATGCTGCCTGGGATGAAGACAATTACATTGTTATGTACTGGATTATGAATAGCGTGTGTAAGGCTGGGCACCGGGCCGGGCCGCCGCCGGGTACCCGGTACCCGGCCCGCCATGGGCCCGGGCCTGAAAAATGTTGGCTGGGTCGGGCCCGGGCCCGGGCCCGGCCCGGGAAAAAGTGTTAACGGGCCGGGCCCGGGCCTGATATGCCGGCCCGGTTGAGCCCGGCCCGGCCCGTTAAAGATTAAAAATATATATATTTTTAATTTTTTTAATTTTAATATTATATATTTATCACTAATAAATATTATTTTATATTTTAAAATTATTTTATAAATTAAAAAAATTATTATTTTATTATAATCGGGCTGGGCCGGGCCGGGCCCGGGCTCAGGTTTCATATATCCGGGCCCGGCCCGGCCCGGCCCGTTAAATATCCGGGCCCGGCCCGGCCCGTTAAATATCCGGGCCGGGCCCGGGCCCGACCCAGCGGCCCGTCGGGCCGTTCCCGACGGTTCATTATCGGGCCGGGCCGGCCCGGCCCGGCCCGATGCCCAGGCTTAAGCGTGTGTAGAAATACGAACACAGAGAGAAAGAGAAAAGAGAAAACACGATGTAACGTGGAAAACCCTCAACACGAGGGAGAAAAACCACGATTGAGGAGGAGTCGGTGCTCACTAGCAGCCAGACACTCTCTCTCTTGATAATTTCATTCACACAAGAAATTAGGGTTACACTGATATAAGTATGCCCTAACAAAGCCATACT
>JAANDH010000563.1:0-37853 GCA_011799765.1 Nymphaea thermarum
GACCGACTGACAAAGTACAGTCATTTCGCACCACTGCCACGCATGTACCAAGGGCCAATGGTGGCCAATGTCTTCCAGGAGTACATTGGAAAACTCCACGGGATGCCTCAAACAATCGTCTGCGACCGAGATTCCAATTTTATGAGTGCGTTCTGGAAGGAGTATATGAAGACTTTGGGTACAGAAATACGGTTTAGTATTGCTCATCACCCGCAGACAGACGGGCAGAGTGAGATTGTTAACCGGTCCCTAGAAACGTATCTTCGTTGCTTCGCGGGAGAGTGGCCTAATTCTTGGGTCAAGTTTTTACCCTGGGGGGAGTGGTCCTACAACACCAATTGGCACTCTTCCACGGGAATGACTCCCTACGAGGCAATCTATGGATTTCCGCCTCCCGTGATTCCACATTATGAAAGAGGCAGTGCTTTAGAAGGCAACGTAGATTGCGAACTGCGCACTAGAGAGGAGGTTCTAAACTCCCTAAAACAGAATATGGCCAAAGCGCAGAACAGAATGAAGCAGGTGTACGATAAAGGCAGAAAGGACCGGGAATTTGAAGTAGGGCAGTATGTTTGGTTGAAGAGACTTCCCCTTAAACAGAAGTCTCTAATGGGACAACCATACTCCAAGCTTCTCCCACGTTATTATGGGCCATATCGAGTCTTGCAAAAGGTTGGAAAAGCGGCATATCGTTTGGGATTACCATGAGAGGCACAGGTCCACCTGGTGTTTCATGTCACTCGTCTTAAGCCACATCATGGAGATGTGCCTACTATCGTGGAGCATGTGCCTGATCAGTTGCCCACGCCTTACAGAATCCTCAAGCACCGTTATGTACAAAGGCAGGGTAGAACACGTGATGAAGTTTTGGTTGAATGGGAAGGTCCCGACCAAGGAACCTCTTGGGAGGAATTTGGGATAGTGGCTCATCGGTTCCCCTCTGAAAACGCTCGAGGACGAGCTCAATTTAAGGAGGGGGGATCTGTTACGGACCCACTTGTAGGTCTGAATCCAGACGAGCCCGAGCAGGCCGAGTCCAGTAGAAGAAAGCGGAAAGCATCTGATATGTGGGCTCAGTCCCTACAGAGCTTAGTTGAAGATCCCAAGGAGGTTAACGAAGCACTTGATCCAGTTGCAGTGGGTGGAGCGGGCGGAACAACCAGGTCCAAGTGCGCGCGTGAGAAAGAAGATCCTCAAGGCTCATATGTGCTAGTTGTAGGACTCACCGAGTCAGAAACGTCTGAACCTATCGCGAGTCCAGTCTGTAGGGCCCTTGAGGTGATCTAGGACCAAGAGTCTTAGGCAAATGGCTAAGTCACCTAAACTTAATCCTTGCTCCAAATCCGAAGTGCGGGCGGATCCCCCAACGAGGTTCCCACCCTGGGCTCACAAGGCTCGGGGCCGGTTCACTTCATTTGGGTTCGCTCCTTTGCCCGAAAGTCCAATCTGCCCTTAATGAATTTAAACGGAAACAAGAGAGGGAAGGGCAGAACAGTCCTCGACCACCGGAACTAATGGCGGTCGCCGGAAATTGCAGCGGCGACCGGAATTTACCTCTTTTCCGGCGAGGCTCCGAACTTTCAATCTAGCCGTCGGATTCTGCCCGAATTACACTATTTTGGAGCTTTTCTCCGGGCGATCCTTTTAAGCTAGTTCTTATACTTTTTCCACGGCCAGATCTACGACTTTTTCTTATTTTTATGGTTCTGGACCGAAGCCTTGAGGGGAAGAGACCGAGCCTTATTTCTTTGATTTTGAGGGCTCTTCCACCGTCCAAACTTAACCAAACTCTCTAAGATTAATCCTAGCGATTACTCGAGTGAACCGAGATGGGTAAGAGGGCCTCTAAGGCAGGATTCACCGGAGATCACAGCCCTACTCTCGGGTATGCCAAGAGGAGAACCGAGAATGGAGAATCCAACCGTAGAAACTCCCAACACACTCTCGTTTCACTGTAAGGAATCAAAAGTACTAACCTTGTCAAGTTGTCCCGTTGAAGCCGAGGGATGTCCTGCGCCTTCAACCTTCCCTTTTCTGAAATCAGCCTCTCAACTCCTTCGGGTGTAAGGAGAAGGCACTGATTCCAGGTTTTAATGAAAACCGAGAGGGGTACTTACGTGGTCAAAGGTGAATCCGCCGCCGGTGGGAGGAGATCCGCCTAAGCCGTGCCTTTGGGCCTTCGTCGGAGACGCCGGTGCTCCAAAGCTCTTCAATGGGGGAAGAAATCGCCACGGGCCAAGGGGGCGCGAGAGGGAGAAGACGCCAAGCTCATACACACGGTAGAGAAGACAGGAGATTATAGAGTTCGATGGAATTCCACAAGGGAGAGTGCTAACATCGCAAGGAGGAGAGAGAGTCCAAGACTCGAAAATGACTTCAATTCATTCGCCACGGGCCAAGGGGGCGTGAGAGGGAGAAGACGCCAAGCTCATACACACGGTAGAGAGGACGGGAGACTATAGATTTCGATGGAATTCCACAAGGGAGAGTGCTAACATCGCAAGGAGGAGAGAGAGTCCAAGACTCGAAAATGACTTCAATTCATTAAAATTCTATACTTTACACTAAGATCCAAAACAATATATAATAAGCCTATTGGAGCCGTCCACAAACCAGACTTAGATCCGCTACCCAATGACCCAATTACATTTGCGCCAAGCACAACCCGCTAGGCTAGGTCTAGACTTCAAATCCCCTTATTGTCTTAAGCAAAATCGAACCTACTTGCTGAATTAAAATACTTGAAAGTAAACTCGGGCCTAGTGCCCTACATGAAAAGCAAAGGTTCAAGCCCCTGAGCCTTGTGAGCCCAGGGTGGGGACCTCGTGAGGGGACCCGCCCTCACTTCGGGTTTTGGGTGTAAGGGTTCGGTCAGGTTTGACCGAGCCATTGCCTGGTCTTAGGGCGCCTCAAGGGATATGCGAACCGGACTCACTTGGGTTAGACCTCTCTAGCTCGGTGAGCCCAACATTAGAACCAAGAACACCTTGAGACTCTCCCAGTTTGAGCACCGTTGACGACCTAGTTGCTCCTCCCGCTGCAACTGTCTCTGACGCTGCCTTTACTTCTTTGGGACTGGTTTCAATGCTTTGAAGGGATCGAGCCCATAGATCAGACGCCTTGCGCTTCCGCCGACTGGGTCTGGACCTAGGGGTTGGTCCGTAACAGATTCCCCCTCCCTACCTTGCGCTTGTCCTCGAGCGCTTGAAGAGGGGAAACGATGAACAATCGACCCAAATTCCTCCCAAGAAGTACCCCTGTCGGGTCCTTCCCATTCTACAAGTACCTCGTGCCTCATTCTTCCCTGTCGTTGTACATGTTTGTGTTTTAGAATCCGATAGGGTAAGTAGGTAGATTATCCGGTACCTGCTCTATGATTGTTGGTACTTCCCCCTGATGAGGCTTAAGCCTGGTAACGTGGAAGACGGGGTGCACCAATGCCGTCCTGGGTAGGCCAAGTCTGTAAGCGGCCTTTCCTATCTTCTGCAATACCGGATATGGGCCATAATATCAAGGTAACAATTTAGAATATGGCTGACCCATCAGAGATTTTTGCTTAAGAGGTAACCTCTTAAGCCACACATAGTCGCCCACCTCAAACTCTCGGTCCTTTCTGCACTTATCATAAACATGCTTCATGCGGTTCTGCGCCTTCGCAATATTCTGTCTTAGGGACTCTAAGACATCTTCCCTAGTGCGTAGTTCACAGTCAACATTGTCGTCTTCAGCTGTACCTCCCTCGTATCTTTGGATAGATGGGGGAAGAAACCCGTATACACCCTCGTAGGGGGTCATACCCGTTGACGAGTGAAGACTCGTGTTATAAGACCATTCTGCCCAAGGCAGATATCTGACCCAAGTGTTGGGTCGCTCACCCGCGAAGCATCTCAGATAGGTCTCTAAGGATCGGTTGACTATCTCGCTCTGCCCATCAGTCTGTGGGTGGTGGGTTGTACTGAAATTTAACGTCGTTCCCATGTTCTTCATGTATTCTTGCCAGAATGCACTAAGGAAAATAGAGTCTCGGTCACAGATGACGAACTGTGGCATTCCATGCAACTTTCCAATGTACTCATGGTAGACGTTGGCCACAAGTGGCCCTTGGTACAATCTGGGCAAGGGGGCGAAGTGACTGTATTTCGTGAGCCGATCTACCACTACTAAGACTGCCTCCTTTCCTTCTGAACGGGGCATTGCGTCTATGAAATCCATGGTAATATCAGTCCACGGTTTCGTGGGTACCGGGATGGGATTTAAATGTTCTGGAGGCTTGATGGCCTCATACTTTTCTCGTTGGCACACCACACACTTCTTTACATAGGCTTGCACTTCTGCCTTAATTCCTCGCCACCAAAATTTGGCTTTGATGCGACTTAGGGTCTTGGCAACCCCTTCATGACCCGCGGCTGGGGTGTCATGAAAATGTTGCAGGAGTTCCTGCTTAAGCCCAGAGTTAGGAGGGACGACTGCCTTGTCCTTCCTGTATAAGATATTCCCTCTGACTGAATGAAAGGGAATGGAACCCGGGTTCTGTCTCCAAAATGCAACTACAGACTGGCTCTGTATTTTTCCCATGTAGGGTTGGCCGTTTTGTGGTCAAACCATAAATAATGAGTCCTTGCCTCGCTCGTCATGTTCGCCATGGCAATCTCAATCCATTCGTCTTGGGGGACATGATGGCATAAGAAGTAACGTTTTGCCATGAACAACCACTCTCTAAATTGTTCCCCGTTGAACATGGGAAATTCATATTTGATGGACGGTTTCCGCCGTTCTTCTTGATGAGTGGTCTCTCTTTGAGATTTTCTGGGACGGAGGGGTGACTCGTCCTCTCCTTCTGTATCATCATATGTAAGATTCCGATATATATGACTATATCGGGGTCCACGAGGAGTTCTGAGATACTCACTAGTAGGCTCTGCCTGGGTTTTGGTTGGTGGGGGTCCCATGTTGAGTTTGGCCCCCTCTTGACTCGTCCCAATGTGAGATAGATTGTTGGGATCGATCTCAGTATCGGTTTGATCATGACTCTCCAGCTGCAGGGCACGAAGGGGTCGCGAAGACTGATAGTAGAGTCAAGGCCCAGTTCTGGTGGTAGGGACTGAAGGCCGATGTGCAGAAGCATATACGTCAGTGTACTATTTGTCAAAGGGAGAAGTATGAGGCAATCAAGCCTCCCGAGCACCTCAATCCACTCCCTATCCCCACCAAGCCATGGACGGACATTACCATGGACTTTATAGATGCAAGGCCTCGTTCGGAAGGAAAAGAGGCTGTTCTTGTTGTGGTGGACCGACTGACAAAGTACAATCATTTCGCACCACTGCCACGCATGTACCAAGGGCCAATGGTGGCCAATGTCTTCCAGGAGTACATTGGAAAACTCCACGGGATGCCTCAAACAATCGTCTGCGACCGAGATTCCAATTTTATGAGTGCGTTCTGGAAGGAGTATATGAAGACTTTGGGTACAAAAATACAGTTCAGTAATACTCATCACTCGCAGACAGACGGGCAGAGTGAGATTGTTAACCGGTCCCTAGAAACGTATCTTCGTTGCTTCGCGAGAGAAAGGCCTAATTCTTGGGTCAAGTTTTTACCCTGGGCGGAGTGGTCCTACAACACCAATTGGCACTCTTCCACGGGAATGACTCCCTACGAGGCAATCTATGGATTTCCGCCTCCCGTGATTCCACATTATGAAGGAGGCAGTGCTTTAGAAGACAACGTAGATTGCGAACTGCGCACTAGAGAGGAGGTTCTAAACTCCCTAAAACAGAATATGGCCATATAAGCCATCAAAACCACTTCCAATTTCCTCAAGAAGATCGTGGAATCCAGCAGCATTCAAGCTAATAAAAACACATCATCTGGACGTGATCTCGATCCGCGGCCTATCCCATTCAAATCGCCATTAAAAAAGGAACATCATACTCAAATTTGGGTGAATTCCGACCGCGAGAAATGAAATCAGGCCATCGCCGGAAAAGCTTGGAGATCCGGCCGCCGCTGTAATTTCTGGACAACAAGTACTGTTCTGCCCTCCTTCCCAAGTAGTCTCATCCAATTTCTCGAAGGGCATTGTGGTCAAAAGCTTCAAGAATCGGAACCCTAGCCGCTGGCGCTTGTGCGAGCTTCCCACCTTGGCCGCCGGATATTTTTGGTAAGTACCTCGTTGTCCTCTCTCCATCGTCCGAATTGCCACGTGTCCTCCATCCAACAGCCTTCCCAAGGTCGAGTCCCAGCCGAGACTTCCCTAGGATCTCGCGCTCCACCATTTTTAGAACCTCCTAGCCGCCGCATCCCACTTGCCTTTTAGGTGTTCTTTTCTTCCAAGTCAACCCTAGGCCGCAGCTCGCCTCATCCCTCCATCGCGCCACGTATCCAAATCCGCCAGCCCTACCTGCCACGTCACCAGCCAGCTTCTCCTCCACGCGTCCCACCTGGTCCCACGAGGTGCCACACGTCATCCACGCGGCATCTAGCTCAGCAATCCGCGTGAAGCCTTCCTTCATTTTTGGAAACCCCTTTTGTCTCCCTTAGCCTTTCCTCCTTTGTCGTCAGCCCTCTTTCTCATCTCGCCCCTTCCAAATCCGCACTCCCTCCTTGCCCCACATCTCCTCCACGTGTCCTCCATCGAGAGAGCAAGAGAGCTTGCGTGAATCCCCTAGGCCCACACCCCATATCACCAAGGATCCCCGCAATCCCCTTGGCCCACACCCCATATCGCCAAGGATCCCCGCGATCTCCTTCCCTTCTCCGTCTTTAATCTTCCCTTTGGAGTCTCGGCCTCTCAACCTTCGGGTGGGGAAGAAGGAAGGCACTGGGTACTCACTTGATCTTCGAATGGGGAATGCACGTGGTCATGAGGAAGCCTTCACCGCCGAAGCCGTGGAGGAGCCTTGCGTCGTAGTCCTTGGGTCGAGGGGTTTGAGGAAGACGAAGAAGGGTTTCAGCGAAAGAGGAGGAAGCCCGTGGTTGAGGAAGATGATGTCGCGCCTTAGATGAAGCCGGAGACACCAATGGAGGTTTCGGGTGGAAAGGGGAGCGCCTTGGGGAGAAGAGGACGCGAGGAGGGAGGAGACACACACCGCTCGTGAGAGGGAATGTGGGAGACGAGAGAGATGGGAGACCTCGAGAGAGGAGAGAGAGCACAATCGTGCAAATGAAATTCTTATTTCCAAAAAGCATTCTTTTACAAGTGATCCAAAACAGTCAAGGCCCAGTTCATGAAATTCTTTTACTAGCAAAGCTTCTTGGGTACGACTTTGAGATTGACTATAAAAGAGGTCCTGAGAATACCGCCGGCAAATTCCCTCTCTCGTTTAACCGAGCAATTCATGACACTTTCAGTTGTTAGCACAGATTTATGGGAACGGCTAGCTGAAGAACAACAAGCCGATCAAAATCTAAGGCTATTCAAGGCATCGGTTTCCCAAAATCCAGGCTCAATTCCTTTGTACTCGATTAGAGGGAACATTCTGTACAGGAAGAACCGGNGACCGACTGACAAAGTACAGTCATTTCGCACCACTGCCACGCATGTACCAAGGGCCAATGGTGGCCAATGTCTTCCAGGAGTACATTGGAAAACTCCACGGGATGCCTCAAACAATCGTCTGCGACCGAGATTCCAATTTTATGAGTGCGTTCTGGAAGGAGTATATGAAGACTTTGGGTACAGAAATACGGTTTAGTACTGCTCATCACCCACAGACAGACGGGTAGAGTGAGATTGTTAACCGGTCCCTAGAAACGTATCTTCGTTGCTTCGCGGGAGAGTGGCCTAATTCTTGGGTCAAGTTTTTACCCTGGGCGGAGTGGTCCTACAACACCAATTGGCACTCTTCCACGGGACTGACTCCCTACGAGGCAATCTATGGATTTCCGCCTCCCGTGATTCCACATTATGAAGGAGGCAGTGCTTTAGAAGACAACGTAGATTGCGAACTGCGCACTAGAGAGGATGTTCTAAACTCCCTAAAATAGAATATGGCCATATAAGCCATCAAAACCACTTCCGATTTCCTCAAGAAGATCATGAAATCCAGCAGCATTCAAGCTAAGAAAAACACATCATCTGGACGTGATCTCGATCCGCGGCCTATCCCATTCGAATCGCCATTAAAAAAGGAACATCATACTCAAATTTGGGCGAATTCCGACCGCGAGAAGTGAAATCAGGCCATCGCCGGAAAAGCTTGGAGATCCGGCTGCCGCTGTAATTTCTGGACAACAAGTACTGTTCTGCCCTCCTTCCCAAGTAGTCTCATCCAATTTCTCGAAGGGCATTGTGGTCAAAAGCTTCAAGAATCGGAACCCTAGCCGCTGGCGCTTGTGCGAGCTTCCCACCTTGGTTGCCGGATATTTTTGGTAAGTACCTCGTTGTCCTCTCTCCATCGTCCGAATTGCCACGTGTCCTCCATCCAACAGCCTTCCCAAGGTCGAGTCCCAGCCGAGATTTCCCTAGAACCTCAAACCACACTCTCATTCTCACCAAACATTCACATGTAAATGAAAAACTAAGCAACCATGCATGGATAGTATATAGACAATATTCAAGGAAGGAAAGAAAGAGAGAGAAAAAAGAGAGAGAGAGAGAAAACATGATGTAGAGAGAGAGAAAACATGAGGTAACTATGAAATGATATACTATCTCATCTTTCCATGCTTCCGGTGCATTCGAGCATAGCCCCTTGTCTCTACAATATATATTGAGTTCTATCTCCTTTGGCAATGGGGGGATGAAGATGAGAAGAAAATGAAGACAATGTCATATTTAATAGAAGACATGATTTAAGCATGAAATGAAAGATCGTCTCATCTTTCTATGCTCCCGGTGCACTCGAGCATAGCCTTTTGTCTCTAAAATAGATATTGAGTGCTATCTCCTTTGGCCATGGGGAGATGAAGATGAGAAGAAAATGAAGACAATGTCATATTTAATAGAAAACATGATTTAAACATGAAATGAAAGATCATCTCATCTTTCCATGCTCCAGTGCACTCGAGCATAGCCTTTTGTCTCTAAAATAGATATTGAGTGCTATCTCCTTTGGCCATGGGGAGATGAAGATGAGAAGAAAATGAAGAAAATGTCATAGTTAATAGAAAAACATGATTTAAACATGAAATGAAAGATCATCTCATCTTTTCATACTCCTGGTGCACTCGAGCATAGTCTCTTGTCTCTAAAATAGAGATTGAGTGTTATCTCCTTTGGCCATGGGGAGATAAAGATGAGAAGAAAATGAAGACAATGTCATATTTAATATAAAACATGATTTAAGCATGAAATGAAAGTTCATCTCATAATGCTTCAGGTGCACTTGAGCGTAGCCTCTTGTCTCTAAAATAGAGATTGAGTGCTATCTCCTTTAGCCATGGGGAGATGAAGATGAGAAGAAAATATCATATTTAATAGAAAACATGATTTAAGCATGAAATGAAAGATCATCTCATCTTTCCATGCTCCCAGTGCACTCGAGCATAGCCTCTTGTCTCTAAAATAGAGATTGAGTGCTATCTCCTTTGGCCATGGGGAGATGAAGATGAGAAGAAAGTAAAGAGAACAACAACAAGACTATATTCAAGAAAAAGAAATAACAATAATAACAAGACTATATTCATGAATAGAAAGAACAACCACAACAATAATATATTTAAGAAAAAAAAAACACGATTTAATCATAAAATCAAATAACCTCTCCTCTCATGCTTCCGGTGCACTCAAGTATAGCCTCTTGACTCTAAAATAAAGAGTAAAAACTATTTCATATGGCCATTGGGAGATGAAGAAGAGAGGAAAGAAAATATGAGAGAAATGAGAGGGATGATAATTACATACCTCTAAATGAGAAATGACTTAGGAAAAATGAACAACCATGCTTGAAATAACCTCGAACTCACCTTGAATGATGCTCTAAGATGATGAAGATGAGTCCTCCAAGAGATCTTTGGTGCTCCCTTGAAGGGTTGTAGCTTGCTCCAAGTTTGAGAGAAATGGAAAGAGGAAGATAAGGCTGGGAGTCGGGCCGGGCTGGGCCCGGGAAAATCCCGGCCCGTCGGCGGCCCGTCGGCCCATCTCCCTCCCCCTTCTCCGGTTCTCCCCCCTTCCCGTCTCCCTCCCTCCCTCCCCCATCCCGTCTCTCCTTCCCCCTTCCCTCCCTCCCCTTTTCCCTTCCCCCCATCCCGTCTCTCCTTCCCCCTTCTCTCCCTCCCCCTTCCCAATTCCCCCTTCCCCCCTTCTTGTCTCCCTCCCCCTTCCCCCCTTTCTGTCTCCCTCACCGTCTCTGTAGGAAGGAGAACGATGAGTGAGGAGGGCAAAGAGCTCGGGGAAGGGGAGAGAGAGAAGGTTGACCCGGCGTACACCGGCTACGCTCTTGTTGAAGTCTTCACGGAAGATCCTCCAATCCCTCTCGGTCATCTCCTCGAGCTTCTTCTCCGACCAATGGCGGTCGACTCTCATGTCCAAGGTGTCGTACAAGTTGGTGGCTGCTTCCTTCTTCCGTTGCACGGCTGCATCCTCGGGCTTCTCCTCCACCCCTTCCTTTCGCCGGATCTCCTCCCGAAGCTCCTTCTCATTTTTCACGGCGAGCTTCTTCTGCTCCCGTCGGTCCATCCCGGCGCGGAACCCCCGACCGAAGAGGAGCTGAGCTTTTTGGGGGTTCCGGTACCGGACCCATGGTGTTTTTTTCAGGATCGCACGCCCAGTCGCTTTTTTTCCAGGCGATTTTCCGGTGAGGGGGGTCTCTTCCGGCACTCTCTGTAGAACGGACGCAGGAAGAATGGTGAGGCAGGTCGGCACCGTGTTTCGAACGGTGATGCCAATCTCGTGGAAGCCGGACCTAGTTTTTGGTGGCCGGGCCGGGCCTAGTTTTTGGTGGCCAGTCCCGGTACCCAGCCCGGCCCGGTACTCGGCCCGGTCCGGCAATGTTTTTGGGTCGGGCCTGAACCAGGCTGGCCGGCCCGATACCCACCCCTAGAGGAAGAGGGAGAGAGAGAGAGAGTTCAAGAGAAACTCTAAGTCTTCAAGTGAGAATATACTAGAGTTTTTTCCAAGGGCCAACTCTTGCCTAGGCCTGGGCGTCGGGCCGGGCCGCCGCTGGGCCGGTACCGGGCCGGGCCTGTCGAGAAATTTCGATCCTGGGCCGAACATGAGTGAGCCCGGCCCAGCCCGAGTTCTTAACGGGCCGGGCCCGGTTATGACTTTGATAACCCGGCCCGGCCCGACGGCCCGTTAGGTTTAGGTCAAGGACTCGAGATTTCTAATTTTCAATGTTTCATTTCATTTTCTTGTCTCTGCCTGCCGGCTGCGCTACACCTTCGTTGTTTCCCCTATTGGCATTTTCCATCGATTGAGGGACGCAGAGACAAGGAGAGAGGAAGAAGACCGTGTGCCACCGCCATTGCCGCTGTCTCCGCTCCACAACTGGGCCACCGTCGCCCTTTCGCGGCTTTGCCACTGGTCCACTCCACCGTCGCCCTTTTGAAGGTACACGCTGCAGAATTGATGCATGATTTTTTTACTATTTATTGCTTTGTCTGCAAGATGTAGTTGTGATTTGTGAACGGTGGGTCTAACAAGTTGGGGGATTTTCAGAATCGACACCCTTTCTATAAAGCCGAAACGTCTAACAAGTTGGGTGATCCATTTAGTTTGAAACAAAGCCCATTTATTTTGGGCCTTTAGCCATTTGATCAATGTACATCTGTTTAGTACTTAGTAGTGACTATATAATGCTTCAAGCTTGAAAATCTAAGAGCATCTGTTGCAACACCTTGGTAAAATCTGCAGAAAGATATAGTTAACACTTTGACAGAACAGTTGAATGTCTTTGAGTCAGTCCTGTGATTGAGTTAACATGCTAAGAACACTGATTAATGTGATTGAGTTTACGCAATTGGCATTCTGTTATTACAAACCTTGCGTCCATAATTGCTACATTAATTATTTAAATTTTAGGTTTAACTTGGACAATCAGACTTCCATATATATATGTTTCAAGTTTATCGCTGGTCGCTTTTGTCATTGTGGAAAATTCTGGTAAAGATATATATGCCCCAAGGGAAATATGGACGTTTCATCTTATCAATGCCTTTATTGGATGCATAAAAATCATCAACAAATCCATACTTTTTCTCCAAAGTCTGGTCATCCCCAAACTCTTCTTCATGATCATGGACAGAATCTCAAAATCATGATCAGAATCTCCATTTGATTGGGTTGTCGTCCGTTCTCTCTAAGCCTGCTGTTTAAACCCTTTAATTGACCATCCGAGGTGGCTGGCCGGAGGCCATTCCGTGATCACGTGAATCAATCTCCATGAATTAATTAGGCACCAAATGGATCTGCACGTTACGCCAACTGTTTGTTTATTCAAACCCAACAGGCTGCAATTTGGTTAAAACTAATAACAATCTGACATGAGCTTTTGGCAGAAAAAAAAGAATCCAAATGCTTGTGAAACCCAACTTAACTAGAAAAAAGATCATCAGGAGTTTTTTTTTCCCATGTAATTATTTCATTTCATTTATTTTCTTTATAATAATGGTTTTGGTTGGCTTTCTCCCAATGCTCAATCATGCAAATGTATATACTTGTTCGTTGTCAATCATATACTCAGTCAAAGATAGTACGAATTTGTGAAGCTTTGGATTGCAAAAATGGAGAAGCTCTATTACAGTGTTAAATGTCAGAAATGACAGTTTCATGTTGCTAGGTCCATTGTCTTCATACGGGACAGTACCAGCTTGGGGGTATGTTTGCCTGTTTGCACAATTTTGGGATGGCCATTAGCTGGAGAAGAAGAGGACTATTTTGGCATTTTTGAAAAAAAACGTGGCTCATTTTGTCATGTTCTGATAACAAACTTCACCTTGTCTTTGGTAGCCTTGGATAGACATGAACATGGTTTTGAGTAATTTTGGATTAAATTTGGAGACCCAAATAAAAAAAGTGTGAGTTAAACAGAAGAAAATGGGCCAATTTTGTAGTCCAAATCAGCAGTGTAGTTAGTAGTTAGAGCAAGTGAAAAGGAGAAAAACACAAGCTAAATTGTTTTCAGATGCAGTGTATTCTTGAATTTCAAAACGAAGTTATCGAAACATAGCCATAGAGTCTTTTGCTTATAGATTTCATATCCCAAACTATCAAACACAACCACTAAATTTTTACCTTGTACAGTGAATTCCTCTCTCTCTCTCTTTGACAAACTTGATGTTATAGCTTGTCTTGTGTCACTGTGCAATATAATCTTTATTGGAGGCAGCAACTATCAATCTATCATGCATACCATTCTGTTCTTACTCTTGGTTCATTGACATCATTGTTTATGTTTTTATGAAGTTTGAACGACCATCTTATCTCCATTGAGGATCCATCTTAGCTAAACATTGATTTTCATCATACTGAGGTAGAACAAGGAAGTATTGTTATGGTGGGTGATAGCTCTGTTTCACATTATTTTATTTTTGCAGAATTTTTATGTATGTTTTTTCCTTCCAGGTCTATATCAAATATCATTGATTTTGGACTTGCAAAGCGATATCTAGATTCTGCAAGCAACTGCCACATTCTTCTATATTTCTTAAGGGTTACGTTATTCTATATTTCTTAAGGGGAAGGTAATTTTTTCCACAAGGCTTGAGTCTCTTTCTTTTACATAGGTTCGTCAAGTTCATATGAAGGTTTGATCATTAAGTGTTGTTCTGCCTGTATGTTATGTTTGGACCATGGTAGAAAAATGTTGGCTTTAAAATTATTTTGTTCACTATAACTGATACGGGAAACTCATTAACTGAAAGATCTTATATTCTACTTGGACTATGGACTGTTGATGCATTGTGTACACGATATTAAGAACCTAAAATTTGTGTTGTGCTGGTTTTCTTGAACGATTTACTGCTTTGTTGTTTGCCCATTGCAATTCTATGTTTTAATGAATCCCTCTTGTGAGAATTTTTGTAATTGGTTTTCCTAGGACTCTATGTTTAGGTTGTTTGGATATCATTCAAATAGTAAGTCATGTCATCTAACATTGGGGATGAAGAATATCGCCCGATGGCAGATGTAGAGGAAGATGAATCTTTTACATGTACTGAAAAAGACGTTCAATCCAAGAGAAAAAGAACTTCGATAGTATGGAATGACTTCAAATTAGTAGAATTTATTGGAAAAGAGTGGGCGAAATGCAAACATTTTGGTGAACGATTTACTACACAAAGTAGCAGTGGTACGAGCCACTTGAAACGACATAGAGATACATGTGTCAGAAAACAAATACTTAATGGAAAACAAAAAACGTTGTCATTTGGAGTTGGTGAGTCTGGAGCTTCAAATTTAAGTCTACACAAACTTGATATGGACAGTATAAGAAAAGGTTTGGCTAAGTTGACAATCATGCATGCACTTCCTTTCAGTATTGCAGAATATGAATATTTTAACGATCTTCTAAAGCTTTTAAATCCAAGGTTTGTGCCAATTTCTAGGAGAACACTTACAAAAGAGGTACAATCAATGTTCTTGACTGAAAAAAAGAGATATCAAGAACTTGTAAATAACCAAGTGCAACAGATATCATTGACATTTGATATGTGGTCCTCACAACAGACATTAGGGTACTTATGCTTGACAGCCTCTTATATTGATACATATTGGCAATTGCACTCTCACATACTTAATTTTATACATGTGCCTCTACCACATAATGCAATTTGCATATGTGAAACTGTAATGGAGTGCATCACTACGAAGTGGGGAATTCATTTGAAGTTGTTTTCTGTCACTGCTGATAATTGTTCAACAAATGATAGTGGAATAAGTTTGTTGAGAAGGACCATAGAAAGGAAAAATAATATTTCATTTCCATTGAGAGGGGAGTACTTTCATATTCGTTGTGGTGCACATATCATAAATCTGATAGTTAAAGATGGTATGAATGATATGGACGATACAATTTCAAAAGTTCGTGACAGTGTCAAATATATAAGGGGATCACCAAAACGACTACATGCTTTCAAAGAATGTGTAAAGACAATGAGTTTGGATGAGAAAAAAGGTTTAAACTATGATGTTCCTACTCAATGGAATTCTACATTTATAATGTTGAGAGATGCATTATTATTCAAAAATGTCTTTCAACATTTGGCATCGTGTGATCCTAGTTATACATGTTTGCCTTCTGAGGATGAGTGGTCTCATGCATCAGATTTATGTCAGTTCTTAAAGGTCTTTTACGATGCAACAAATTTATTTTCTACCACCAAGCAGGTAACAACTAATCTAGTTTTTGAAGAAATCCTATCAATTTACAATCATTTGTATAGGCATCGTGGAGCATCAAATGAACATATAAGGGCATTGGCATGCAAACTGCAAGAAAAAATTGACAAATACTTTAAGGGCTACAATATTCTCTTTGCAATTGCAGCTATTTTGGATCCTAGGTTCAAGTTGTCATACTTGAAGTATTTGCTTGGCAATTTAGATAAACCTGATGCAATAGTGAAATATGAAATTATAGAGAGCACCTTTCATGAATTGTATGGTGAGTACAAAAATATGTATGAGGATAGTGACACGTGTAATATGGGAAGGGCCAATGCATCCACTAGTACCATGATTGCAATGGAAGAGTATAAAAGTGTGTCTAGATATGAGTTTAAAGCATATGTCAATTTTGTATCTCCTGTAGTGGTTCACACAGATCTAGACAAATATTTGCTAGATCCAATGGAAGAAATTTCACATACTGTAGATTTCAACATATTATCTTGGTGGAAGACAAATGAAAGTAAATACAAAATTCTAGCAAGGATGACTCGAGATGTGTTAGCTATTCCTGTATCTACAGTTGCTTCAGAATCTGCATTCAGTACATCGAAAAAAATTATTAATGATTATCGATGTTCTACTACTCTCGAAAATGTAGAGTCATTAATCTGCACACAAAGCTGGATTCGTGATGCAAGCAACTTGTGTGAAAGGTAAGATGTTCATGCTTCATAGTTTATACATATTAACTTAATTAGTGTGCTTAAATTAATAAGTGTCTTTGTTACAGTTCTCATGATGCAGAGCACCTAAATGACGAGGAATGTTAATCGAGTGCATGCTTATTATGGTAATTTTTGTAATTAATGTTTTGTATTCTATGTTGACAAACACATGTTAATTTTTATTAACATTTTTTTTTCATGTTAAATTGCAGGTGGACATTTCAAGCTACAACCATGAATTCTCTACTGACGACTGATGTTATCATTTCTTTGCATTTTTTTGTTGTTCTCAGATATGGGTGTGACATCTTTGTATAATATCTTGTGCAGAGTCTTCAAGTTCATGTCAAACTTAAACTATGTTGAACATTATTGCAGTTTACAGGATCTATACATCGATGTTTGATAGGGTGTATTTCATGGTTTTTCTATGTTTGTTAACAAACACGTGTGTTCTCCTTTATTATACATCAAGGGTGACATTGTTATGCTGTACTGAAAGTTTTGATGGAAGGGATCTAGCTAGAGCTAGTTATTTCATTCAGTTTATTCATTATTGGTTAGGCTACGAGTTCTGCTTCTGTTACTTTTTTGGCTGCACACTGGTTTCCTCAAGCTTTGTGTTATTTTCTGCAACTCAGCTGGCATATAAATGACATGCAGAATGTATCCAACAAACGTGCTGCTACACAGAAGGTGGCTAACCCCTTTTGCTGTTTTTCTGTTAACCTAGAAGGCTAACTACTTAGTGATATATGTTTGATTTTAGGTGGATACTTTCATGGGCTTAATAATTTGACTTATGGGGTCGACATAAGGCATATACGTTGGCTTGGTGTTTTACAGGTGATAATGATATCCTTGTTATAACATGGAAATATATAATTTGTATAACAGATCAAATAGATGTTACACTGTGTAGTTTTTTCTTTCCATTTTTCCAGAACTTTAAGTTCTGGTTGTTTGTGCTAATCTTGAAATTAATTTGTATGTTTTTTGTTTTTATCCTGGTGTCTCTTTTTTCTTTTACTGCCTGAGAAATGGAGAAGTTTCCTTCCCTAGACCCCACAAGTCAGGTTATTTAGGTTACCTTTTTTGTGAAAATTTAATTTAATTGCCTTTGGTGACTGTTCTGAAGTCTGAATATCTAGTAGCTCTATAAATTTCTCAAGCAAAGTTCACTGTATAGAAGACTAAGGGGAAATATAAAGTCTGATGGATGTATGTATTATTAAGGAACATATGCAGTTTTGAGTATTTTGATGTGTTCGGAGATTTGGTACCTGTGGGTGATGTGATTGTTTTACTAATAATGTTACATCATGTAGCCATTTTCTTTTTATCGTCCTCTTTATTTGTTAGCTATGCATCCTTATTTTGTTATTTCAATTTCCTGTGTAGAGGTTCATCTCCTTTGCACTTTTATAGTTGTCTGATCTGGAACTAAAACTTTGAAGTTTTATATCTTCATTGTTCTTTAGTAGTGTTTTTCCCTTCCAAATTTTAGGTCTGCAGTTTTATATTGCTGTTTATGAAAAACCAGTAAGTTGGCTTGATATTGTTGTTTATGAAAACCAGTAAGTTTAGGTGTGCATTTGCCATTTTTTTCAAGGCCCGACCCGGCCCAAGGGCCCGGCAAAACGGGCCGGGCCGGACTTTGATATGGTGGACCCGGCCCGGTACCCGGCCCGTCAATATTATCGGGCCGGGCCCGGGCCCAAGTTTGGGCCCGACGGGCCGATCCATGCTGGGTATAAATGGGTCGGGCCGGCCCGGCCCGATACCCAGGCCTACTCTTGCCTAAGAGGGGAGAAGTGGGGGTATTTATAAAAGATTTTGGAGCTAAAACCCAAAATCTGATTTTTTTTAATTTCCTAACAATTTCATCTGAATTTCAAAGAATTTTGAATTATTTTCAAAATTCAAATTTTTTTTAGAAAATATGTTTTGACTAAGTGGGATTGGCCACTAGCCCCGCAAACACCTATTTGAGGTGTGGGTAGGGCTATTGCCCTCCCAAAGAAATCAAATCCGTCCCTAAGGGGTTGTTTTTTGCAGGGAAAAGGAAGGGGGCCTGCAATAGCAGGCCCCTGCTTGGGCGCTGTTGCGCAACAGGGCAGCGTCCAGAGATGCTGCAGCGACCGCGTCACGAGGTCGCTGTAAAGGAGCTACGCGATCGCGCACGTGCGTCGTGCGACGAGCGGTCACGCGAGGGACGCACAATCTTTTTTTTTAAATGAAATTCATTAAAATATATAAAAAAATGCTATTTATATATGAAGCGTAATATATTTTTTATTTAAAATGTAAAAAAAGTTTTTTCAAGTAAAAGTATAAAAATTTATTTTTTTCTTGTTTAATTTATCTAAAAGGCATATAAAATAATTTTTTTATTATAAAAGGGTGGTCGACTCCATTTTGAGCGACTCTGAACTCGCTCCAAATCTGATTTTGGTTTAGTCGGCTGTCGACTCGTTCGAGTGTGCGACTTGGATTTAGAAAACGTTTTGGCGTGAGAAATGAATTCTTAAAGCAAAGGAAAGGTCCATGCACGAATTTTGTCGATTCAAATTTTGGGTCTGAAATGCTTGATTTGGATCTGAACTTGGGTTTTGGATCTAATTTCTGAAAGTTGGATCTTGGATTTGCGTCTTGCCTCTAAATGTGGGTTTTGTGCTTGGGTAAAATAACATAGTCTTTTAGAAAAAAATTGGAGTGATTACACCAGCTCAGCCCCTTCCAAAACTGTAGGCAGCCTGCTCGCGCCACCTAGCCCTCCATTTGGTAACCCCCTTGCCGCAAGCGCTTAGCAAATCCAAACCCTCGTACGCCACTTTTATAGCAAGTGGGACCCATTCTAGCCACGAGTCTCCAATCCCCTAACTTGGATTCAAACATCTCCTCCATCCATCTTACACCTTTACCCTAAGTCGTCCATCCCTACCTCGCTAAGCCTAGTCTCATTTCCTCATCGCCCTACCCTAAGTCAACACTGAGCTCAATTAAACCTTGACTTGACCCTTGACCTAACCCCGCCGACCTAGGTCACCTCAACCGACTGAGCCTACCCCATCCACCGGTTCTTCACCTACTCTTCACCTTGACCGAGCCAACCCTTAGAGCCCTTTCCAACCCAGCCCTAACCCAACCTTGATTAGGACTAGGATCAGTTGTCGGCTTGGCCAGCCCCTCTAGCTGGGCTAGTTGACCCGTCCTCGGCCTAACAACGGCAACTTTGTCGGCAGTTCCGGCGCATGTGGCCGAGCCACACTTGGCGCAAGGTAGGCGCTATCGAGCTGCCTCGGCACCCTCGGCCGAGCAACCTGCGGCTTCCTTCAATAGCAGGCGGCTGCATGTCCTCGGACACCCTAGGCGTTGAGTGGCTGACATCCCTCGGAGCTTATCGGTGACAACCGGTTAAAGGCAGCAGCCCTCTTCCGTGGTTACACTTGGCGTGCCCCTTCCACATCGGCAGTCTCCTCCTTGTAGCCTTGTAGTTTACGCCAAGCCAAGCTTGGCCGGTATCGTGTTCTCACCTCTCTATAGATCGTTGGGCTTGAGAGTTAATTCATGTTTTGATTTTAGCCCGGCTACGACTAACATTGACTCTAGCGATCCCTCTAAGGCCCACGGCCAAGGACACTACCGCGAGGCAACAAGCTTACCTAAGGGTTAGGTGTGGTTTGTGCGTTTAGGTTGTGGTTTGATTGTGGTTTGTTGAGTGAGTTGCGAGTGTTTTGTGTACCGATCACGATTGTACTAGCCTAACCCCTTACTATTGTATTAGGTAGCAAGACTATGGGTCGGGATTCCCTTACTTGTAACTTTTGTCCTACAGGTTTTTGCGCGGAGGTTCCTGTCCGATCGGGTAGATCATTTGTATAACTTGTTTTGGATTTTTGGTTTTTAGATTGCCTCAAGAGATCTTGGGAGTAGGATTCGACATTGGATGTGATTTTTCTAGTCACCACTGGTCGGGTCCTAACAGTCTGACTGAATTTATAAAATAAAACTGAAATTAAAATCAATGTATTTATTATCTCAAATATAAAAAATAAAAACATGCCACGCAACTTATCCCAAAAATTACAAAAGACGAAATATGATCGAATAGAAACTTTTAAAATAATTGACTTAGTTACGTATTCTTAAAAAGACAAAAATTAAATCTTTGTAGTGTCTTCTTCTTGTCCTTTGATTTAAGTGTTGTTGAAAGCCAACAGTAGCATTGTATTCGACTTGAAGGGGAGAGGAATCGACTTACAGTGCTACAAGTTGCATGCTATTTGGTATTTTTATCTATTCTTTATCCAATTTAGATTTGTTTTAATTACTTTTTTAATTTTATATATTTTAAAATAACTATATTGTTTATTTACCAAATCGACGAGGAGTGGGGCCTCTTACTGTTATTGCTTATATCTAGGAAGTGGTGGATCGTGGGGGTTCAGCGTCACGGGCGTGAGCTTAGTCTCACGACGGCGAGCAGGGAATCTCTCGACACAGTTACATGATTAAATAAAAAAAGTGCCCACAAATCTCTCTGGCAGTAACCGTTGTCTATAAAAGCACTATAGATCATCGATTGACCAAGCTGCACCTCCCACAAGTAAACCCGTGAATCTAATCTTCTTCTTTCTCTGTTCTTGTCTGGTAGTCGCTGCCGGGGAACGTTCTACGCTAGACGAGCTAATGAAGGTGCTTTTCCGCTGCTTGTATATCCAACACCCCCTCCCAAAACCAGCATCACCCAAGACCTATTTGTTTCGCAAAGATCAGAAATGGAGTGGAGATGCAATAACAGCAGGAGGAAGAAGCGGCACTTCTTCAAAGTCTTGTTCGGTGACTTCTCTGACGAACTGGTTTTCCACCATACTCTCTCTCTCTCTCGTATGTCCTGTCTGAAAAGTGTTTTTTTAGAGGTATGCCGGCGATTCCCAGTTATCTTTCTTGAAGTGGTTGCCTGGAATCTTTTGGTTATCTCAAGTTAGTGCTTGTTTTTTGTCTTCGTGGTTCTCAACCATACGGTGGGGAGACTCTAAAACAATCTGTTTTATGTGGAACGAAACTTCCCCCATAATCATAATGTTCTCTGGGCACCAAGTACGTCTGTAATTCAAGTGCGAAACCGATGTTTGCTTCTCATGTTGTTCTAGTTAGCTTATCAATCCAAACAAATATAAAACAAAACCATTGAGACACACGTAATTGCCTCAAGAAGGTGTCGACGGGTAGTGTCAACCTACAAGCCCTCTAATAGGTCACTTCTCAACTTCTTGCCGTTGCCACCAAACGTTGAAACTCAATGTTTCGATCAATCTATCCTTAACACATTCTTAAATGCTTTCTTTAGTTGAAGCGTCTTCCCAAAAATACACCCAACTTACATATTCTTTCCCTAAATAACGCCAAGATACACCCATTCACAAAAGCATGTGCCACATGTTCACTAAGACGGTTCTAAATCATCTCACCCACATCAAAATCTCTACTATGTTTCCAAATAGCTTCAAAAATTAACACCTCAAGCTTAAAAGATCATAATAGGCATGAATCATCGCTTGTCCAACACAATCCTAAACTTTTCCCAAAAAGCAACATCGCTAATATGCATCCCAAATCATCAATTCTAAATTCTAGCATGCTCAAACAATAATTATACATACTCTAATAGAAAAGTTACAACAATCTAAGCTCGATTAGACCTTGCTCACCCCAATTTAAGAATCTAAATTGCTGTGATGCTTCCGGCAGCCACCTCAAATGTTCAAACGATCCCCAACGGCAAAAAATTATGCAATGCCGCCGCCACCAACACCGTCTAATCGCTGTTATGAAGGAAAGAACACGTCCCCCAAACTGAAATCCGATCAAACAGTGATAAAATCAGTGAGGAAGAGTGCTCAGTTGGGGAAAAAGGGAAAAACAAATAGAAAATGGGGAGAGAGAGCTCAAGTAGGGAGCGTGTGGCAAGGGGAGGCACTGACAGCAAGGGGAGAAAGAGAGAGGGTTCGAACAGAAATGGGGAAAACGGCAGTGAGGGTGAGAGTGCGTGAGAGAAGAGTGAGGGTGCTGATAGAGAGAGAAGAGTGCAGGCGGAGGGGGAGCGTGGACGGATGCGTGGGAGGAAGAGCATGCGTGGAGGGAGAGAGAACGCTGCAAAGAGGGGAGGATGCACAGGAGGGACAGGGAGGAGAGAGGCAGACAGAGAGGGCGAGAGAGCTTACCCACGAGCTGCCGCTGGTCCAGCCACCACCACAACCACACTATCAGCCCACTTCTTCTTTGTTGCGGTCGTAGCAGAGGAAGAATCGAAGAAGGGGAAGAAGAAGACACTGAAGAAGTCGAGGGAAAAAAACTCCCTCGCGCGACGGGCTCCTTTCCACGAGTGGAGCTCGGGTCTGGATCTAGACCCAACCCGACCCGACAGACGGACAGAGTGAAATCGTGAACCAGTCTCTAGAGACCTACCTGAGGTGCTTTGTTGGAGAGCGACCGAACTCGTGGGTGAAGTTTCTAGCATGGGTCGGATGGTCATATAACACAAGTCATCACTCATCGATGGGCATGACTCCATATGAGGCCCTGTACGGATTTCCTCCTCCAACCATACTTCGGTGCGAAGGAGGAACGACAATTGATGATAATGTAGATTGCGAACTGTGGACTTGAGAGGAGGTGTTGGACTCGCTTAAGACTAAACATACCTAAATCGCAGAATCGTATGAAGCAGACATACGACAAGGGTAGAATGGATATAGAGTTTGAAGTGGGTCAGTATGTTTGGCTAAAGAGGCTTCCGTTGAAGCAGAGGTCCCTTATGGGACAACCCTATTCAAAGCATCTTCCAAGATTTTATGGCCCATATCCGGTACTATAAAAAGTGGGAAAGGCCGCCTATTGGCTTGGTCTCCCTAGGGCAGCAACAGTGCACCCCGTTTTTTATGTCACGGTTGAAACCACATTACGGGAACATTCCAGCTGAGATTGAGCACCAGACCAGTTACCCACACCTTACCGAATTCTGAAGCACAGGTTTTATTCAGAGGCAAGGCAGAATGAGGCACGAGGTCCTTGTAGAATGGGAAGGACCCGATCAAGACACATCATGGGGGGAATATGAACAGGTCGTCCATCGGTTTTCAATTGAACGAGCTTGGGGACAAGCTCAATTTAAGGAGGGAGGATCTGTTACAGACCTACCCCCAAGACGGTCGAGACTAGCAGCCGAGGGTATCAAGAGTAGCCGAGGAGCATCAGCTCTGGGAAGTGGACAATGGTGCAAGTGCCTTACTTGTGAAATACGTCTAGAAGCATTTACATGCCTGCAATTATGTAGAATAGAAACAAAATTCACCTACAGACATCCAAAAGTAAAAAATCCACCACCCATCAGATTGAATGATGGCACCGATGCATTCCTTGACAACGAATTCTTTAACAGAGATTTAAAACTGACGTAATGATCTTTTGAAATGGAACTGCACCGAGCCAGATGCAATGCTTTGGGATGCGAGAAAAGGTGTTAGGAAGAGATGAAAACAAAAAAATCGACGACATTGCAGCAGTTCTAAGGAATTAGCAACCCCAGATGGTCCCAGAACAGTTCGCACAAGATCCTGTCAACCATGGAGCAATTTGTTCTCAAAATTCAACTGTCTGCCTCTTCTATCTCTGTGCTTCAGAATTGCAGATGCACCAATACTTTTTGGGTAGATCTGTCAATACTACCGTGATTATCTCATTTTTCTTTTATTAAATTATAATTAATGAGAAAAGGTAAGAGAAAATAAACAGCTTAAAAGGTCAGATTTCTCATTGTTAGAAACTAAGAAGAAGCTATATCCCTTGAAATAGCCTATCAAATCACTTTTTATGTAATCTAAGCTAATGGATTTGATGCTAACAATGATTTGATAATTAGAAACATACATCAAATCAATTATTTTTCTAGTTTAAATGGGTTTTTCCAATAATAAAAGAATAGTGGCTCTTATAATGTCAAATTTTTGATATAGAAAAATCAATAATTTTCACAAAAATGTGTTAAAATAAAACATGCTTTATAGAAAATAATATTATTCATAAACTTGCTTTCATATTTATAAAATTTTAAATACTTTTAACAAGAATTTAAGTAGTCTGTTTTTTGGTCCTTAATGTAAGTAATTTAAGTGACATGGGATATACTCCCTCAATTTCTTGATAATATAAAAAAAATGCAAGAGGTGTCAAAGTTCGATCAATTTGGTTATATTTCATCTGAAATTTTTCATCCAGACCAGTTACCCACACCTTACCGAATTCTGAAGCACAGGTTTTATTCAGAGGCAAGGCAGAATGAGGCACGAGGTCCTTGTAGAATGGGAAGGACCCGATCAAGACACATCATGGGGGGAATATGAACAGGTAGGTCGTCCATCGGTTTTCAATTGAACGAGCTTGGGGACAAGCTCAATTTAAGGAGGGAGGATCTGTTACAGACCTACCCCCAAGACGGTCGAGACTAGCAGCCGAGGGTATCAAGAGTAGCCGAGGAGCATCGGCAGGCTAGTCGAGTGCCTAGGAGCGAAGACTTGTGCGCCCAGGTAGATTGACCATGGACTCAGAGATGCCATAGAGGGAGGAGCGGGTGGAGCCCAAGCTCGTTCAATTGGAAAACGATGGACGACCTGTTCATATTCCTCCCATGATGTGCCTTGATTGGGTCCTTCCCATTCTACAAGGACCTTGTGCCTCATTCTGCCTTGCCTCTGCATAAACTTGTGCTTCAGAATTCGGTAAGGTGTGGGTAACTGGTCTGGAACATGCTCAATCTCAGCTGGAATGTCCATGCGATGTGGTTTCAACCGTGAGACATGAATAACAAGGTGCATTGTCGCTGCCCTTGGGAGACAAAGCCAATAGGCGACCTTTCCCACATTTTGCAATACCAAATATAGGCCATAAAATCTTGGAAGAAGCATCGAATAGGGTTGGCCCATAGGGGACCTCTGCTTCAACGGAAGCCTCTCCAGCCAAACATGCTGACCCACTTCAAACTCTCTATCCATTCGACCCTTGTCGTATGTCTGATTCATACGTTTCTACGCTTTAGCTATGTTTCATCTAAGGGAGTCTAACACTTCCTCTCGAGTGCGCAGTTCGCAATCCACATTATCATCAATTGCCGTTCCTCCTTCGTACTGAGGTATGGTTGGAGGAGGAAATCCATACAGGGCCTCATATAGAGTCATGCCCGTGGATGAGTAATGACTTGTGTTATAGGACCATCCGACCCATGCTAGATACTTCACCCACGAGTTCAGTCGCTCTCCAGCAAAGCACCTCAGGTAGGTCTGTAGAGACCGGTTCACGATTTCACTCTGCCCCTCTGTTTGCGGGTGGTGAGCTGTACTGAATTGGAGAGTGGTGCCCATCATCTTCATGTACTCCTTCCAAAATGCGCTCATAAAGATAGAGTCTCTATCACATACAACTGTTTGACGCATTCCGTGGAGTTTTCCAACGTACTCCTGGTATACTGAAGCTACCATCGACCCTTGATACATCCGAGGTAGGGGTGCAAAGTGGCTGTATTTAGTCAGCCGATCTACCACAACTAGGACCACTTCCTTATTCTTGGACTTTGGTAAGGCGTCAATGAAATCCCTTGTGACATCGGTCCAAGGCTTGGTAGGTATAGGCAGTGGGTTGAGGTGACCCGGTGGCTTGGTGGCATCATATTTCTCTCGTTGGCATACTACACACTGCCTTACAAACTGGTGTGTGTCTGGTTTCAGACCCTGCCACCAGAATTGTGTCTTGATTCTGTTGATGGTTTTCGCAACTCCTTCATGACCCGCTGAGGGAGTCGAGTGAAAATGGCGCAACAGTTCTTGCTTAAGCGTCGATCCAGACGGAACCACAATCCGGTTCTTTCTTTGGAGCAGGTTACCATTCATTGTGCAATGGGGTATCGATCCTGGGTTCATAAATTGAGCTACCATTTATTTGCTGGATCGCCAGCTTGGTGGAAAAGAGCGGCTGATGCTCTGACAAGTCGAAGCCCTTCGTCTTCTTATTGCTCAACGGCCAATCTGTCCCATATATCTGTTTCTACTACCAAAAGGGTCATCAATTGCTCAGTTAGCAGGACAAGGCATATGCCGCTGTGTTTTTCGTACCCTTTTGTATTCGATCTCAAAGTCATACCCCAAGAGCTTCGCTAACCATTTCTGTTGTGTAGGTGTACAAACTATTTGCTTGAGCATGAACTTCAAGCTATTGTCGTCCATTTTCACTATGAATTTACGACCAATAAGATAGGGTCGCCATTTTCTATGGCAAGGACGGTCGCAAGGAGCTCCTTCTCATACGTGGAAAGAGGCTTGGCCCGGTTGGTGAGGGCTTTTGACATATATGCAATAGGATGTCCTTCCTGGCTAAGCCCTATCCCAACACCGACTTCACAAGCATCTGTTTCCACCGTAAAAGGTCTGTTGAAATCTGGAAGTGTAAGCACTGGCGCAGTTATGAGGGCGGACTTTAAATGGTCAAAGGCTGCCCTAGTTTTCTCGGTCCAAGCAAATGCCCCTGTTTTCAACATGGGCAGTGGTCACCTATCCATGGCGTTCAGTTTTTCAGTGTTTGCTCGAACCCCTTCTCGAGACACGATGTGTCCTAGATAGCCACTCGAAGACTGGCCGAAATTGCATTTTGACAACTTAGCGTACAATTGGTGCTCCCGCATAACCTGTAGAGTCGTACTCCGCGTGCTGCTCAAGTTTCTTGCTATATACTAAGATGTCATAAAAAAATACCAAGATGAAATCTCGCAAGTGGCACCTGAAAGTGTCATTCATGCAACGCTAGAACGTTGCTGGCGCGTTGGTTAATCCGAATGGCATGACCAAGAACTCATAATGTCTGTCATGAGTCCTGATAGCTGTTTTCTCAACATCCTCTCCATTCATCCTGATTTGGTGGTATCCTGCATGGTGATCCAGCTTTGAAAACACAAAGGCACCAGCTAATTCGTCCAACAGTTCATCAATAACCGGTATTGGATGGCGGTCCTTAACGGTGGCCTCATTGAGCGCTCTATAGTCAATACAGAAGCGGCATGTGTTGTCCTTCTTCTTCACCAAAAGGACGAGTGAAGAGAAGGGACTACAACTTGACCTGAAAATGCCTCCATCCAGCCTCTCCTTTACGAGTTTTTCTATTTCTACCTTCTGATGGTACCCGTATCTATAAGGTCTGACATTGATAGGCTCGGCTCCTTGAGCCATAACGATACGGTGATCGTATGTCCGTTTAAGGCGCAGTTCGCACGAGATCCTGTCAACCATGGAGCAATTTGTTCTCAAAATTTAACCGTCTGCCTCTTCTATCTCTGTAAAAACTTGACATTTTCAAGTATATAGCCAGCCGCTGCTTTGGTTATTCAAACGCCCAAACTCAATTGGAAGTTTACCCAATCAGTAGCATATGCACCCACAAAGTTGCAAAGCAGGGACAAAATCTGATTTTTTAACAGCACTCATGCGAGGTATTCAATACCAAAAGCAAGACTCCCCCAAATGCAATGGGAATGAAAGTCTCTACACTCTGAGTGCCCCACAAATGAAAGTAGACTCAACTATACATACTAAAAGCGACTACCGTGTCCTAGTCCTCTTTTGATAGTGGACGCTCCTTCCTTCCCCCACTAGAAAATCTTCTCTTGTTTCTGCCCTGTACTGGAAGATTCATAGCCTCAAGATTGAACTCGAAACCTCCTTCATTCAAGACCCTCTTTCATTTTGAGAAGCCAAACCACCTAGGCGGACACGTAGATCTGTGATAGGCACTGGTGATTTCATTCATTATTGCAAAGAAGAGAAAAACAGGAACAACTCACAACAAAAAGCAGAGCGAAAAACGGTGGACCATTTCAAGGCACCTGGTGGCGGCGTAGGTGGAGAAAGAAGGCTGCCAGATGATATGGCTTCTTGAATTTCCGCCTTGTCACCGTTACTGAGAGAGACCTTATCATTGTTCGTTAAAATAAAACATAACAGTTGGAAAATGTAAAAGGTCTTTCATTTTCTATTTCATAATCAAATATGAACCCAAGTTCTATATCAGCCAGTAGTTCGATAAATATCCAACTCAATTTTATGTAAATGACGGATCTAAAGCTGGCAAGACTCGAACTCAGTTTAATTTGACGATACAACTTGCGTATAAATTTGGATCTGCTTACATACGGATCGATGAAATTGAACGTGGTAAAGAGGTAAAGAGTGGAACCAATCCAAATCTTGACCATTTACATTCCCAATTAAGTTCGCCATTACCGAGATTACAAAAAAAAAAAAAAAAACCTTAAACAAAAATACAACTTAATTTAGAAGGACCAAACTCCGAGGGAGATAACATTGTTAGTTTGGAGGCGAAATGTTAAGTAATTGCAGCCAAAGTTTCAAGCTGATATTTTTTTGGCTAATGTAATAATTGTTTGACGTAAAAAAACTTTCTTTAATAAATAGAAAACTTTTGCCTACGGTTTATGATGTTACGTAGACATGGTAATGTTGTAAATATCAACATGATATGCCTCGTTTCTCATCGACTTTAAAAATGTCTTAAAATGTTTTTAATTACTTTTTTTTTTTTAAATAACGCGCCTGTATTTACCCATACGATCCCATTTAAAGGAGACCATATTTGCTTTCATCTTGCACCAGCAAACTAATTAATAACACGTGATGCAAATACAGGGAGCACATGTTTCATGTTAACGTGGAGTGTCCATTTGTTCGAGCAAACACGGTTCCCGGAACAGTAGGAACAAAACGTCCTGCTCCTAGCATTTTATAAATGAAACATCAAACGCCCTTTAATAAATGCTTTGATGAAGATACTGACATTTTCATTCCAAATTTTTTGGAGTTCTTTTGATTTGTGCCAGAGACGCATGAGTTAGATGATTTTTGAACGTCAAATCTTAGTGCCAAAGTAATCAAGATTCTCTAAACACACATTTATATTTGTTTAATCTGGATTTGGCAATACATATTTTATTTCAAAAAAAATTTTAACATTTATTAAATTTTGAAAACAAATCACTGTCTAAGTCACAGTGGCGTACCGGTACGGGAGGGGTACCGGTAAAGCGGTACATTCGGGTACGGCTCGGATTTAAATTCAGGTCGAATCTAGATCCAAACATCATTATAACAAAAAAAACTCAAAAAATTTACTTGTTTTTGATTTTTTATTTTATTTTATTTTTACTTTAACATAAAAAGTCTCATTATAATTTAAAAAAAATCATGATTTTAAGTTATTTG
This sequence comes from Nymphaea thermarum, assembly GCA_011799765.1. Taxonomy (NCBI): domain Eukaryota; kingdom Viridiplantae; phylum Streptophyta; class Magnoliopsida; order Nymphaeales; family Nymphaeaceae; genus Nymphaea; species Nymphaea thermarum. The sequence goes on from JAANDH010000563.1 coordinate 29,319, forward strand.
TGGTTTAATTATATATAATAATTATAGTTTAATTATATATAATAATTATTTTTTTTAAATTAATTATATATAATAATCACCATACTTCTACCATAATTTTAAAAAATATAGTATTCATACTCGTACCCCGTACCCACCCATACTATTGTAACATAGATCACTTTTGTAATCAAACACAGTAATTTGATACGACGGGCAGAGAAACCCCAAAAACCTCTCCCCTTTCGTGATCGATACGACGGCGGCTGCGGAAGCCGAATCGTTTCGGAAGCCTGAGCCTGAGTGGCAGAGACCTCCTTGCGTTAAGGGCGAGTTCCTTGTCTGCGGTCGTTCGCCAGAGAGTGAGACTGTGAGAGAGACTAATAAGGGCTGGTGCATTTCTTTTTACAGACTATTGGCTCCAAAGAAAGAAAAAGCATGGTGAGGAAAAGGTGCCGGACCGGTGATGGTCAGCCGAAAGGTTGCAAGGCGGTGGGAATGTACTTTTGCAAAGTTCTTATAGGAGATTTCCACACGAAGCTTGTAATTTCCCCTTTCCTCTTCCTTATCTTTTTTTTTTCTTTATTTCTTTACGCACTATACTTCTCCGTTCTTCGTCTTCCCGTTTTTCTTCGTGAGTTTCTGTGTTTCGTTTTACTAATGATGGAAGAGGGTTTTCGAAGCATTCGTCCCATCATCGTTTTTATCAGGAAAACCTTTGTTTCTTTTTCTTTATGTTTTCTTTCCTAATAGAACCAGTCGTCGATGGTGTCCTTTTTCTTTCCTTCGAGTGGCTTTCTTTTTTGAGTGCTGATGAAAGTGGAAGACGAAATGGTCTGCTTGGAGTGGTTTTGTGTGTTCTACCATACTGAAAGTTCGAGTCATGTACGTTGCAAACGCTGCGAGGCGAACTGTTTAACCATGCCATTGCACCCCTGTCGCACTTTCACATGTGCTGGTGGCAGATGTTGACGCACTCTGACTCACCAACTCCTATCGCTTGTTATGTCAAGTGCGGTCGACTGCCCTTATATGCACATCATATTCATTTCGATTGGGTATTATCAAATGAGTCAAGAACTTGCGGAGTCATTAGCTTATTCATAAACAGTATGCTGATATTCTGTCATTTTCTGTTTACTATTTGTAGACTTTGTGTGTCGTTTTTGCTTTTGGTATAAAAAGTTAGCGCATCCCCACCCTTAGTTTCTTGCTTACTACGGAGAAGATAACATCGTTACCAAGATTTACGTGGATGCAGGAGTCATGTGGATCAGGTCTCTTTTCTTCTCTCACGTTAGTTTTTTGCGTTACTTTTCTTTGTGTTCTCTGCTTTATGTATCTTTATATTTCCTTCTTTGCACTTTTGCAACTGACCACTGTCGGCGCCACTCCTATACGATGCATGTACTCAGAGAAATTGGATGACGGTGGTAGGACAGAGAATTGAAGTAAAATACTGGACATTTGATACTTCTTTACGGACTTCTTTTAAATCTTGAAACTGAGAACTCCATAGTTACTTCGTTGGATTTCCTCCTCACGGTCTTGATCTATGCATGTATAGGTAGGGATGGGATGTGACTAACTAAGCTGATTTTTTTTTTTTAATGAAAAAATGCTACTTCTTGTTGATTGAGTGAGTCAATTCACGTGAACAACGGCCTGGTTATGTAAGAATTTTATGGCATAGTTGATTTGGTTTTGTTATTTTAATATGGTTCTGTTGTGAGGTAGATTTAATAGATACAATATGAGGACAGCTTGTCCATAAAAACCTCTATGAACTTTAGACAAGTTTCACAAATGACTGGATGATCTTATATTGTTTGTTTCTTTCCTTCTTTCAGGTGAAAAATTCAAATAAAGTGATTTTTTTTTTTTTATGGAAACCCTCTAATTGGATGTAGTAATGGCAGAGCGCTCTTGTGTTTGCAACTTTGCACAAGTGAAGTGCACTTCATGTATTTTATGTACCAAGAATATCAGCTGGACTTTACTTTCTTTTTATTCTAAACTTCTTTTGATTCCTTCATGTGCATTGTTCTGTCTTTATTTTTTGTAGTATGTGCCTCCCGCTTTTGCAAGATTAATTGAGGATGACGCTTCTGATGGTGCTGCTTTGAACACTTCAGTTGGTTGTTACCAGGATATAGAAGTTCTTAAAGACAGTTATAGCATGTTTTTTCACAATGGTTGGCGTGCATTTGTTGAGCATCATTCTTTACAAACTGGGGAGTTTCTTGTTTTCCGGTATGATGGTGATATGCAGTTTGATGTTAAAATATTTGATAAAAGTGGATGTGAGAAAATTTGTTTCAAACCAGTTCAAATGGATGATAAGAAATCCATCCCGGGTAATCCAAAGAAGAGTGTCTCTCAGTAGCATGGTTATATGTGCGACCCTGAAGTATGAAGAAGTGAATGTGATAAGGAGGTTACTCAGGGCAGTTGTCGAAGGTCAAGGGAAAAATGTAATTCTTCCAAGAATTTTGTAGTTAAGGTATAAGTTTAAAGTAATTGAAAGCTGTCAAACTTTTGTTTCATCTATATCTGTAATTTGAAACCTTATGTTATTATATCAACAATATTGTGAATATTAATATGTTAATTATGCATAGTCTGGTATTTGTGTTGGGATCACAGTAATGGCCAACATTTGCATCTAAGTGTAAGCTTGATTTTTGCAGGGCACAGATGTTCTTGATATGACTCTATTCCTGTTTCATGTCGTTGGCATTCTAATTTTCCAATGTTGATCATGCTGTTAGGATGTCCTTGTCTGTGGTCTCTTTGAAAATGATCAAAATGCACATGATAGAATTCAGTAAAGCATACCAATATTTTCATCTTATGTGTTAATAATGTGATACCTAAGTGGTAGTTTCTAATTTTTTTTTGTACTTGTTTTGTTGATCATGCTGTTAGGATGTCCTTGTCTGTGGTCTCTTTGAAAATGATCAAAATGCACATGATAGAATTCAGTAAAGCATACCAATATTTTCATCTTATGTGTTAATAGTGTGATACCTAAGTGGTAGTTCCTAATTTTTTTGTACTTGTTCCATTTATTGCATTTGACCTGCGAACAAGAGTTGAGGTGCCTTGACATGCAGACCAAATCAAGTCACAGATGCCCAGGCCCTATCATATTCATCTTAAGGATGAACCTCCCATGTTTGAATGGTCGCACTATAAGCCGTTGATTTTAGTTCTCGGATGTTGTTCATATAGATCATGCACAACATCACAAAAAGAAAATGTGGGTGCATTCACAGTGATGTGATTACCTCATCTTCAGATCAGTAGTGCTATGGCCTCTCTGATTGTAAGACTAACGTTAACCCCAACCTGATTTATCCTCCTACTCAAGGGTGTTGCTTGCCCTTTTGCTGAGGTTAAGAGACGAGATGTCTTGAACTTGTCCTGCAATATTGAAGCGTCATCTCTTTTCTCCAATCTCACCTCTCTGCTTTTTCGCAGATCAACCAACTGCCTCGTGCATGTAAAACCAGGAAATTTTAATTTCTGGAATGGTCTGTAATTGAATTTCTGAACCATAATACTGGGTTCCATTTCTATCCAAAAACAAAACTTAGTACATGTCATAATGATCATATCACATTTTCTTTTCTCGTATTGCATTTGTTCCATATTTGTTTCTCATTGGCTGCTCAACTTTCTGATGATTGTATATTTGTGAGAGTGCCCTCTTTCTCTTGATATACTGAACTGGTTGGACTTCACTTAGAAAACATTGTGTGCAGCATGTTCCTGCTGATTTTGCAAAGAGGGATATTAACAACAAAACCTTCGCTGTTTTTCATGTCTTTTGGACGTTACAATGAATGGTCTCGATAGAATTTTTTTGGTGAATTGTAAACGTTACAGGAATTTCAATAGGTTGGAAAAACATTGCGCACTGTCAATTGGTTGGTTTGAATGCAAGTGATGTTCTTTCTTGGCTGTTTACCTGTCAAAGGCCACAGGAATCTGTAATCCTGCCATATTTTTTCAAATGTATTTGAAGATACCCATGGATTTGGTGAAAGTTTTTCGACAATAGCTTAGATTCATAGTTCTAAAAATCTGCAGTTTGATAAAACTGTGAATTGTGGTGGGCTCACATTCCGTCACATCTCAGATTTGGGCAAATCAAATTGGATGTACCCGAATCAATTGGATTTATTTCAACAAATAGATTATAAATATCGGTTCGTCTTTGGTAGTGGTGTGGACCATCGTATATTGCATTAGAAGTGCTCAAGCAGTTGTCTATTTTAACATATCATCCACCCCCTTACGGTGGTCGATAAATAAAATACGAAAATTTTGAGTTTATCATTTAAAACTGGTTTAGTTCACCTGCTAGAAGGAATAATGGTCTTTTTAAAAAATAAAAAAACTGAAATGACATAAATGCCTGGAGGAGGATTTCATAGTGAATGCCAAAACATAGAACTGGGGAAAAAAAATTTGATGAGAAAAGATGCATGCAGTGTTTATGCAATATAATAAATGATTTGGAATGAAAGGTGAAAATGGGGGGAAGGTGTAAATGACATAAAGAAAATTTTACGGCTAGTGTATCTATTTGATGATAAAACAAACATAACAAGTTGCTAGCTGCGTTTAAACTCGCCTCACTTGATGGAAGAATGAATATATCATATCTATATAGTTGTTGGATATTTATTTAAGCATAAACGGATTGATTAGTTTTTTATGGGTTAATTAGAGAATGGTGAGAAAAAGAACGTATTTATGCTGCCGCTATTTTTTGCCTTACATCATGATAAGATGGCTAATATGTAATGCTGTTGCATTTAACATAGTCATTATTATAATAGCTCTTGTTTTTAACCTTTAGATAAAAAGTGGCAATAGAAAGCTGTGTAAATTCAACGCCGCTAATTTCGTGGTTTTGTTTTTTACCAAAGCTTAAGATGGAAATATAATGAACAAGGCTGGAAGATTGGTCTAAGTTTGTTGAATCTATATCGAGTCAATCAAGTTTAAAGGTTAATAAGACAATTCACAACCCTTTGGCAGTTGGATATAAATGTAGTACATTAAGTTAAAGTTTGATAGATTAGATTACCTGATTCAAATACAGGGCTTTTTTTTTTTATATACTTGAACAAGTTAAGAAATATTGAAATAGTCGGACATGGTAATTAACTGTACGTGATGATCCACATCTCAATTGTTTACATCTCTCTGTGAGGTACTCAAGTTTAAGATAGACATTTGTCCATTATCTTCTTATTGTTTTCGCACACTTCAACAACTATTCACATTGATGAATTAATCGCGGGCAATTTCACGTAAAACAGTCTTTCAATTACCGTTATTTTAAAAGGGGATTTATTTTTCTTTATGATATTTTACAGATACCGATTCAATATTTAAACTATTTTAAATAACCACTTCATGATTTAGAAGTTATAAATAGCCGTTCTATATTATAAAATAATTCATGCACACATATTTCAGATAACAATTTCCATCTTCTGGCATAACAATCGGGAGGTGAAGTCGGTCCATGCAAGTGTTAAAGGATTCCACCCCTCCTCAGCTCTTTTGTCAGAAGACATAACCAATCCCCATTTTTCATATTAAAATATATAAAAAAGATGAATTTACTCTTAAAATATTTTTCGGGAAAAAGAGGTTTCAAAGTCACAGTTTTTAAGACGATTCCCCAACAATTTTACATTTTTTTAATCCTTTTCTTCTTTTGCCTTTTGGCTTTGTAAATTACATTTAAAAATAATAAAAAGATTGTGCAAAGGCCAACAGAAAGAACATAAATTGAGGAAGATGTTTTGCAAGCTTAAACAGTTATTGTAGTTTTGATACCTTTTGTTCGAAGGTTCTCTATAAGCCTTTTTTTTTTTTTTGTAATTTTTTCACAAATATGATGAGAATCCCGTTTCCACAAATATGATGAGAAATCCTGTTTCAATATGATGAGAAATCCTGTAATGAACAACGATTAAAACTGAATGGATGAGGTAACTAATCCTTTCTCTTAGTCCCATTTGATTAATAAGATGGCCAACTAAGTCTGAGTTTTGGTACAGGCTCCGAACCGTGCTTGGCCTACGAGATGGAAGAACATGTGAACTTATGATCCGATCGTAAGAGGGTGTCCTCTCATCCGTCAATCACCCGATCTTGACTACTGGTTTGGTCGTCACCTCCAAGAAGAATAAATGATGGGGATAAGTGAACATGCGCTGCCCAATTGTCTCGTTGTTCATGATTTATTGGAATGCTCATGACTTTGGTAGGCCACAAGAATCATTTTTGGAACGCAGGATCCCATTAATGGGGAATGACAGTCTCCGGCTGATCTCTCGCCCGCAGGACTCTGCCACTTCAGCGATGGAGTTAGAGATTACAATATCTTTCTTGACTATCTGTTATAAACTTCTTTCATGCCGAAAGGCTTCATTTTCTGAAGCTGGTACTCGTTGTAGACTTGGCGTCTCTCTGAAACCGGACTGGGATGCTTAAGAGGAGGTGTAAAGAATATGGGGAGCCCGCTGGGCGGTTCCAGGAGAAGAAGCAAAGAGTAGATAAAGCGATTGGGTTGCGTTTCTTTAAGATCTTGATCGGAGATTTCACTTCAAACCTTGTATCATTTTCTTTCATCTTCTTTGATTCCTCTGCACAGTGGGTCTTGTGGATGGGCAGTGCCACTGCGAATTAGTTCGGTTCTTTCCTTGCTTTATTTTTTCTTTGGGATATTTCGGGTCGATGTTCATTGAGATTGCTTGTTCTTGTGTTAGAGTGCACCTTCAAGTTTTGGCGGTGGAGGGCTGGTTGTTAGTGAAGTCTCTTAATCGCTCTCTTCTGTCTGAACGAGAGAATCGGGGATTTCAAAGTTAAATTCCCTCATCTGGAGATGTTCTTTGGAAAGAACGCTTCCCACGATTTTCTTCACAGTTGATTAACCACCGTTAAACTCTCTCTCTCTCTGCTTTTATTTTCACAATATATATTTTTTAGAATTTATTTACACCCTATCATATTTTTGTATTTTTCGGTTCTTGTCAATCTGTAGGCTGGAAATTCACGACCAATGTGTCAAAGGTTTGTGTACTAAGAAATGTGTTTTTATGTCTACGACAGCTATGGGTCAGATTTGGCTAAAAATAACAGGTAGGATGAGTCTTTTTAGGTGAGCTACTTTTGCTGCATAGTAAATATGCTAAGGTTATTTTGCATGTTTTTTGGGCCACCATTGGTTACATTATTTTTTTCCTTTTCATTGCATCTATTCATTTCTACCAATTTGTTGTCTCCACAGTGCATTCCTCCAGCCTTTGCAAGTCATGTCAGGGTGAACGAGTGCGCCAATGCCACCTTAAATAACCGTGAAAGTACATAGGGAAAACAATCTTTTGTTTCTAGGAGATGGTTGGCGAGAATTTGCTGAACATCATTCTCTGCAATATGGAGATTCTGGTATTTAAGCACAATGGTGACTTGGATTTTGATGCCCAAATATTTGGTAGAAGCGGGTTGTGAAAGGCTCCTCGCCAATAGTGAGAAGGTACACAAGGTGGAGGAAGAAGCTAAAGAGCCGGACGGTCCATAAAAAGGTCCTTTGAATGGCTCACTCGTCTTGGGAGGGGCCATGGGGAACAAACCACTAAATCCTGGAAAGGTAAGCATTTCTTTTTCTTTTTTTTTTCTTTTTTCCCAAATCTGGTACCCTGATTGATATTTGAAGAATGTGATTCTCTAGTTATTTGCATCAGAATTACGAAGTGAATAATATTTGGCTATTTAATTATGTCTGAATCTATGACTTTTCAAATAACTAGGTTTTGACTTCTACAGAACATGACTACCTTGACTACTCTCTGGTTCTCTCTCTGCATTGGGTGCTACTCTTACTTTCTTTTTGTTTTAATCCATGTGAGGTTGTTTTAGTGAGTGCAGTATCTAAGAAAAACTGATTTGGTTTTTTTTCTGATGAGAAGTGTGGTTGTTATCTCAGGCTCCCTCCTTCTCTTTCTGATCATCTTACATTCATGTCCACTTATCGATATGCTTCAAGATGGCGAGAAGTTACCAAAGAAGAAAGGCTGCAAGCTTTAGAAGAAGCACACAGCTTGAAACTAAATCGACCTCATTTTACAGTTACCATGTTTGAATCAAATATCTACAGGAGATTTACGTGGTAAGATTTCCCCTTAAATTTTGCATTCTGTGTTTAAATTGTCACGACTAACTGTAATGCATAAGGTATGACTGTTGTATGCAAATGACATTTTTACCTTCCAAATGGTTTTTTCACCATTTCTCACTTTTTTTATGAGCAATTAATAAACGAATTTTTCACCATCATTTTTCAGGTTTTATGGATATATCTCCTTTTGTACATAGTCAAAATGCCTTACTTTATATTGATTATTAATCTTTTCTAGTCATTTGTATGGATGGGCTGTCCTCTTGGGCATCATACAGTTGCATTCCCTCATAGGCCTTTTAAATTTCTTTGCAAACTCCAAACATCAAGCTTGACAACTTTGGGTGCCT